>QAOC01004348.1:210240-255612 GCA_003255005.1 Begonia fuchsioides
TTTTTTTTTTCTAGGTGAAGAAGTGGATGCTTGTGCAAATGATTGGCCAATTGAAAATGCGGGATTATCTCCCATAATTTCTTCAATATCATCATCACTAAATGTGTCAACTAGAAAATTACGTGGATCCATAATTAAAAAATATAACTATCGCAAAATATTTAACAAAATAAAATGATACCTCACGTCGCACACCAATTACTCAACAACGGCTTGTATGTGGTATCAATTTGTGATCACCTCCACGAATACGAGTCCTACAAAAATTACAAGCAAAATTGTTAGTTCGTAATTTATATTAACATAAAAATAATAAAAAATATATTACACAAATAAAAAATAAATATACATTGTTGAGAGATTGAAAGAAAATTTGAGATGAGCAAATTTCTTCAAAAAATAATGAATTAGCAGGCACAAGTAAGAATATTAGAATTTAAGAAGTTGAGAGATTGAAAGAGAATTTGGTGAAAATATTGAAGGAGAATGTGTTATATTTATAGGGAGAGAGAAAGAAAAAAATAAGTTAAAATATTGCAACGGTCATCAGACCGTTACGGCGTTGCTTCAGGATTTTTGGTCGACCCTTACGTCTGGCGGTCGACACTTTGGAGTTCCGGTCGACCCTTGTATGCTTAGGTCGTCACTTTTAAGTCTTCTGTTTCACCAAGCGGTCGATCCCTATGTCTGGCGGTCGACACTTTGGAGTTCTGGTCGACCCTTATATGTTTAGTTCGACACTTTTAAGACTTATGTTTCACCAAGCAGTCGACACTTGTAAGTTTGCGGTCGACACTTTAAACACAAACAAAATTCCATGTACTATTTTCATCCAGCGGTCGACCCGTAACTTATGGCAAGACTACTTAAGCATTATTCGAAAATATATATTCATACAACAAGTCAAGAGTACGTAAGCATTATCCGAAAATATATATTCATTCAACAAGTCAAGAATACTTAAGCATTATCCGAAAATATATATTCAGACAACAAGTCAAGAGTACTTAAGCATTATCCGAAAATATATATTCATACAACAAATCAAGACTATTACTATTAGTCATTAGAGCATAAGTCAAAAATCCAAAATATATATTCGTACACCAAGTGAAGACTATTACAATTTACATTTACATTAATCTAATCTTGTGATGGAGCAGCAACAGTTGAAGGTTCTGGAGCTGGTTCTGGTTCAGCCTCAGGAGCAGAGTCATTCGGAGGATCTGGAAAGGAAGATGAGTTGAGGTCCTGAACTTTTTGATATAGACAATAGAGCTTGTCTTCTAAGTCATCCATCCTTTCTTCCACGTAATTTTCCAAGTCATCTATGGTTCCTGTTAACTGATCGAATTTGAATTCCATATAGGCTTTGAGTTGATCTGGAATAATGGGTTGAGGGGCAGGAACTGAAGGCTGAGGTGTTGAAACTGAAACGGAGAGAGCTCCTTGATAGACATTTTGGTTGTTCGCTTTAAATATCCAGGTATCATTTTCATCACGAACAATTCACATGCGAGCAAGAGTAGACTCAGAGTAAGAGTCTACCTTCCTCACAGGTAGTGAATGCTCATTTGTAGGAAACACGACTCCAGAATCATTAAAGATTGTCATTAACATGAGGTTATATGGCAACGACTTAGAAGCATTTTCAAATAATTCGATCATGCGTTTGACAATAACATAACCAACATTAAAATTGGTTCTGTTATAGATGTTGTGGAGGAGAAACAAATTCATTCCACTTATATAGTCGCGATGACCATCCCTCGTAAGAAGATTATAAGTAATCATGTGGTGAATAAGACAAGCTTCTACGTTAAGGTCACTAGCTTTAGGTTGGGAAGGAAGAGAAGTATCTGGATTTTTTACAATCATACTCAGAAAGGAAGGATAATTACTATTCTTGACAAATGGATGCTCAACAAATGACTCATAATAGCAGACTGCACGCTCATTGTCCCTGCATTTCAGTAGATCATTGATTTTACGAGAATTGAGCGTCATGTGTTTGTCATACACATAACTTGTTACTTGAAGGGATTGTACAAAATATGAGAAATTTGCATAGAATAGTCTAATTGCATTTTCAAAATATGGACCGGGAAATTGAAACAGAGTGGTTAATCCTATACGATTTAGCAAATTGTAGATGTCTAATCCAGTAAGATAGTGTTCTTCAAAAACACGACTAAGAATGATCTACTTATATTGAAATTCGGACTGATAAGCATTTTTAGACTTCATGTTTGCAAATAAATGTTTATCAAACACTTCGATTGTGGTCGGTATGTCACTATTTGAAGTCACTTTCTGCCTTTTGTTTTTAAGGCTGGAATTGGATGAAAAAGCCATGATTTTAAATGTTGAACAATTTAGATAGCAATTAGCCAATTAGTAGAGAGTAGAGACTACTCAGACTAGAGATACCAGATACGAGTACGACAGGAAGATCTTTGAGCTCTAGAAGAGAAAACAGATAAACTGAGCAATTACCAGGAATTGAAGCACCGCTGCTGAGGGAGGAAGATCTCAGTCTCAGTCTCTCAGAGTCGAGAACGACGGGAAGTTTTATTTGAGAATTGTGATTAGGGTTTGGGTTTCCGTGTTCCGTCTCTATTTTGTAATTTTAAAAGCAACGCAGTCGACACCTTACATACGCGGTCGACACCTTGCAAAAGGCATTCTTGCGGTCGACAATTTGCAAACAGCGGTCGACACCTTTTATTTGCGGTCGACATCTTTTATTTGCGGTCTCGTCAGGCACGTGAGCCGGGCTCGCGGGCCCGCTCATCGAGCTCAGGCTCGGCGGGCTCGTGAGCCTGAAAAAATGAGCTCGGCTCAGACCGCTACAGTAACGTTCCGAGCCGGCTGCCGAGCCAGCCCGCCCATTTGCCACCTCTACCTCCACCACACTTGACCTAATAGATAATTAATTATCGTGATATTAAAATATGAGATTTCAAGATTAAATCTTTATATCGTCAAAGAATTTCCTCATTTGACACTTAATACTATTCTTGCGTAGAACCTATAAAAAATGGATTTATGCACAAGACGGACGTATATTATTGCCCACTTTGTGTGCCGTAGTCTGAAGAATTATATTTATAGATTTATTACCAAAACACGATGTATTATATTGAGATGAAACCCTTACTTATAAGCAACACGATTTTTACTCTCCCGAATAATGTGGGATCGTGGCAATAGGGTCTCACAATAAACGTTATATTAGATCGTTATTGTCTTTACAAGACGATTTGTCACAACATTAAGAAGTATGAATGGTTGAATCGTGGTCAATTAAAAAGGTTA
Organism: Begonia fuchsioides; assembly: GCA_003255005.1. Taxonomy (NCBI): domain Eukaryota; kingdom Viridiplantae; phylum Streptophyta; class Magnoliopsida; order Cucurbitales; family Begoniaceae; genus Begonia; species Begonia fuchsioides. The sequence goes on from QAOC01004348.1 coordinate 213,559, forward strand.
ATACTAAAGGTGGAAAAAAGCCCATGTACTATTGGACTTAAAAGTCTTAATTGTAAAGTGGGCTAAGTGTATGTAGCCTTCTCTAGTTGAGGCCCAAAGCTTTACATAACAAAAAATTAATGTATCAAGGGTTCTTTTTTAATTGATAAACTGTTATATTTAAGTTTTATTTTGTGAAAAAAAAATGTTTCGAGAAAAAACATCAACTGATACTAATCGAAAAGAGAATATTGGTTCTTTTTGAAGTTGATGAGGCACTATCGGAGTTCGGCGTTCAATTAGAAGGAGACCGATTGGTTTGGTTCAAGACTGTTTTTAAAAACTGACCCAAATGAAAGTAGAAGCACACCGAAATGTGGAATTCTTACCTTATTCAACGTAAAAATATGTCTTCGGTTATAAATATTATCGATAGATTTTCTTTCAATGGCACTATGACCCACAAAGATGCATTTAATAAGAACATCATCGAGTATAACGCTTTGGAAGGAGTATGAAGATGAGATCTACATGTCAAAACTTTAAACTCAGTTACCATTGTTTCAATCCATACTATGCTGAACCAAATCAAACCAAACCAAATCAAATTGAACAAAACACAAAGTTAAGATTCAATTTCGTTTCAAACTTGCTCAAACTCGATTTCAATTAATAAAAAAGAACCGACCGAACCAAACCAAACCAAATGATTCGATTAGTCTCTTTGCACACAATTGTTAGTAAACTAGGAAAGTATGGGAAAGGTAAAGTTGGCCTTCAACGACAATCATGGTTTGTGAAAGAAAGGGGACTAATGGAGTAGGGTAGGCCTTCCCCATCCTTTTCTCTTTCCATTTTCCTTTATTAACTTACTATTTTTTATTTAACAAATATTTAGTATAAACAAATAATTATGGCGCAATCATGACGTCATGCTTTGCAAACCTAATTGGTAAGAAGATATTCACGAGATTTTGATTTATTTTTCCTAGTTTTTTTACCCTTAATTCTTAGATATCTATTGTCAAGATAAAAGTATAAAAATGATAAAATAAATTAAGATAAATATAATTACTCCTCATTATTTTAATTTTATTTCAATTAGCTCTTTTGCTTCCAAATTTTCACTTTCAATTTATTGTTAAATGATCATTTATTCCATTTTCGTCAATATGACTAAATATAGTTTATATTAAAATTGTTTTCCAACCATATCGAATTAAAATAAACTCTAAATTAGGGAGCCAACAATAATGTAGCTCATCATAAATCATATTTCAAACCTAAAATACAAAAAAAAAAGGGTTATGATGGGAAGTGGGACCAACCCTAGATGATGATGATGATGATCAAAGGAATGTTTGATCAAATGAGTCAACCCCAAAAGTCAACACTATGTCAACCCCACCAAGGTGGGAGAAACACACATGCCACTATCTCAACTTCTTTAATATTCTATTTCCCTTTTTTTTATTAAAATAATAATATTTAAAAAATAATTACCACGTTTGAAATCCTTAGGACTCCAAGTCAATGAAAGGAGACGTTCTTCACTCACTAATCCCTAACCTCTAGAATAATTATTATTTTAATCCTTGGTTAAACTTATGAACCCTAACAGGGTTTTGTGGTGGTAGGTGAGCATATTATATATATTATTTGATCATGATTTATTCATTTTTCAAGTTATAATTGTCTTAAAAATAAAGAAAAATAAAATTGTGTACTAGTTTCGTATAATCGATATTTATCATATCTCTATCGCTCTTTAATAAAGTAGGCAACTAAGTCTTTCGGCTATTATATGCAATTACGTGTATAGGAATTATTTGTGGAGTTCATATTTTATAATCCAAGTGGAAATCTTAGTTGGTCTCGCCGGTGGAAATCGCAATATTAAACCTTGATTTTTTTTGGTGGGTGACTAAGCAAATTTTCTAATTTTAAATTGATGTTACATTTATATTTTCTATAAGCTACTAGACTTATTAGTTGGTTTACAAGGTTTTTCGTTACATATTTTATAATTCCTACATTACAAAATCACAATGCGCAGCGTTGCCTTCGTGCAATACTTCATAATATAGGTCGAGTAATTATATTTTTTTTATAGAACATGATATAATTAGAGATGACACTAACTCATCAGATTTCTCTACATTTTACGATACATTTCTCTTGTTTTTTGGAGATTAATGCATAATATCTAGTTATTTATCTATTTATAAAATAATAATTGTAAATAAAGACCATCGATTATTTGTTACACGAGAGCGATTATCGGTATCGTTGTGTAAGCGACAATAGGTTAGAGACTTTCCTTGGCCATGACAACGATTTACCGCTAATATCTGCTTATTTACGAAGATAATTGAGGATGGTCCTTTACACTTGGTGTATCCAAGAAAAATGAAGCTAAAGAGAGTAAATAAATTCATATTACATGTTCCAATAAGTCAAGGAATAACAAATTAGAACTCTTGTTCATCTTCAATCACACCGTTATTCTCGGAATATTTTTACACAAGATTACGTTATTTTTCTTTAATTGTGTCAAACCCTAATAAATCTAGACCGTCAATGTAGAAATGATGTCGGTTGACTTCTTTGAAAATGTTTTAAGAAGCTTGTTGACTTTCTAGAAAGTATAACCCCTTGGATACTCTCTCCACACAATGCATCACTATCGTCAATAGTCAACACTTTTTTTTATTACTTTTTCAGTGTATTTATGACATAATAATGCCAAAAATAACTACTTTTCTCAAGGGTAATTCTACGTTAGTTTACTTTTTAACTTATTTTTTTTACTGTACACGTGACATGTAAACTTATCACTGATTTATATAATCGTACCTCAAAACACAACGTAGAATCAGTCATTAATTAGCGTAATAGTCAAGATATTTTAATGTAACCTCTTACTAACTTTCTTTGAGTCAAACTCTAGCCAAAAACACAAGTATACTAGTTATGAAGAAGAAGTCTACTAGTACATAATTCTTTTTTCATTCTCTCAAATGTTAAGAGATTTGTCTTGTTTTCATTCTTTGGTTGTCAAATTTAATTAAAAAATANTTTAATTATAATTATAATAATAAATAATTTGATTAAAGTAATTTTAACTATTTTAACATTAAATAATGCTTCTAAAAAAAGATTTATAAAATTAACAATTTTATCTTAGAAGTGAAGCCTCTAGAAATGAATGTCTTCTATGATGGCACTTAATAACGTGAGACACAATTGAGCATACTTAAAAAATGATTATAAGATGAATTAAAATTAAAAAAAATGATTAATTTAATTGAATTAATATCCATTCAACTAATATACTATTGATAAATTGATTAAGAAAAAAACAGGACTATTAATTAAATACACACATTGATAAACTTTGAATTTCAAATATTTTAACTTAAAAATAATCATCTAATTTACATAGCAATATGTTGCTCATTGATTCATTGTTTAAATAGTTTTAATTAATTAAAATAATATATAATTAGTCTTGACAGTTGTATAGTATGTTGAATAAAACATTACATTGAGGAGAAAATATATTCGGATTTCCTCAAACCTTAGGTATTTGACACACATAGTTAAATAACTATTACTATATGTGATTATCTGTAACACCCATTTTCCTTTTTTTTAACACTTGAAAAGTTATGGTAAAATTGTTTTCTTTTCTTTGAAATCTTTAATTCGTATAAATATTTTTTTCTCGAAAACACAGCGGAAGTCATTAAGTAAATAACAAACTCATTGTTACCATAATTCAAAATGCATTTCCAAAACGTACTTCATTCATACATAGGGTTAGTTTACATATGTAATCACATTTCACAAAACACATCTTAAAACATAGTACTTTCAAAATACATCAAAACTTCTTTCTTTCGTTCATTCCCACGGGTCGTCGCTTAACAATGCATGCACGGCCTGAGCAAGCCTCCTCCACAACACTACATCATGTGGTGACAATTAAGTTATTCACCTTCGTTTTCATCACCTACATCACAAAACTTATTCTAATGAGCTTAAGGCTCGGTAAGAAATCGTATGAAGTGACATGCGTAACTTGAGCATGATTTTGTAAAACATGCATATTCTTTAGTTCTTTATTTTGTTATTCTTGCTTATTGATTCAGCTTTCCACCTCGTGGTTCTACCCAGTCTTCGTGACCGAGCTTTCCACCTCGTGGTTCTACTTAGTCCTCGTGACCAAGCTTTCCATCTTGTGACCAAGCTTTCCACCTTGTGGTTCTACCTCATTCATTCGTTACGTACATTCATGCATAGAACTTTGAGGATCTTCAGAACGAGGGTTAGCACTAACGGGTTCCTCTCATCCCACCATTGTCATTCGGTTGGGTGACATTTGAAAACATGCATGAAAAACATTTTCGTTCTTTTCGTAAGAAATGATGCATGAAAATGGCACACGTGCACAACGTGACATTCATAACATAAACATAAAGCATGCATAAAACATCTTCCAATCAACATAAACAAACGTCTCTAAATGAAGATAATTGTTATCTCTTAAGCATACTTAACATAAATAAACTTACTTCATTACTTTACTTAAACTTAGCAATCATCAAACAATGTCAAACAAACATCAATCAAACACAAACACTTTGACCGGTGCACGGTGCGATACACCTCAAACAAAGTATTCTTATTCTACTTATCCATAATCGTAACCAATTCACGTTTACTTTTATTTGTTTCTAATTATACAACTTTAATCCTCCTCTTTGTGATGTAGTCCCCGAAGGGCCAAAGACATGCAAGATTCACTTACTGGAATTCCAAGCTGCAAAATACTCCTTAATTCCTTTACCTTCTTCACTTTATTCCAAACAACCTTAACATCACAATCATGCTTACGCTAGAATTCCTGAATTTACCATGTTTTTCACTCAACTTACAACAGCCATAACTTAAGTTATAGAATTCCAATTCTTATGAATAAGTAACCAAAATCACCCTTACGGTGTCTACTACAGTTCATCAATAGACTTTAAATTCAATTTCTTAATCGAAGATCATATAAAATCTATATCTTTAAAATTAGACATATTATCCCTGCTTTTGTATGGACATGGTAACACCATGTTTTTCATGTCATTTCCATTAATCAAAACCATACTCAGACTCTCAGAAATTCAATATAGGGTATAGAAGAACACTTTAATCAACCAATATCATACTTGATTTGCACCACTCACACTAAAATTCCAACTTCAGCTTCAATCTTACATTTTTCTCCACGTAGCTCTTGAGGGAATTTAGAGATAATTGAGAGAATTTTGTACATCAAATGTCAGTTGAAGGTTCTCAATATCCTCTTGTTAAGCAACCCATGAATGTGAAGAGTTGTGCATGTGATTGAGGAGGCAAGCACGAGGTGGAGATAAGCATGAGGTGGAGAGGCAAGCATGAGGTGCAGAGGTAAACATGAGGTGACTTCGCCAATTTTTTCCTCCAACACTTAACTTTCTTGTCTCATACTCTAACCTTACTCCTTATTTCTTAAAGCATTCCTTTCAAATGCGTATTTTAACACACTAATATCAATACTTCATGATGCGCTTATCTAGATTTAACGACGTAATTTACATTTATAATAACTAAGGTACTTAAATAGCTCGGGTGTTACATTATTTGCCTCTAACTAAGCTAAGATTTGTTATGTGAGCTCACTCGTTTAACATAACCAAGTATGAACAACTATCATTAATAAGAATTTTAGACATCGAAATAAATAAAAAATGTAACATTCATCATAAAACAATTTAGCATAATTATAACTCGGACAAATGGAATTAAATGCTTATTCAAATATAGCTAATAATCAAAATTTCAATTTTTATTTTGTTTGAAATTTACTTATTAATTCATTGGTTATTAGTAGATGACCAAAATGATATAGAGTTCTGATAAATTTTAGATTTATTTTATTATCATGCTTTGTTATTATAATTTGAAAGACAACCCTAATTTAACAAGTCAATATGTACATTAAAAAATCAAAGTCAGAAGACAACCAAGAATTATCCTATGAGAAAAAAATATTAAAGTGCTCAAAGTACAATTCAAATATTTAAACTCAATTGTAGCTAGTTAAATTATATGCACTCAAATTATAATGTTATTATACTATCACAATGTAAAAATTAGAAATTATGGCACAATGTAAATATTGTCTCAAACACTATTCTTACGAATCAACTACTAGCACTATTGGTAGACATTATAAAAAAATATCATTTTAACGAGCAACCGAGAGGTAGTTCACAAACACAACTCCAAATAAATGCTAGTAGTGGTGGTAATTTTATATATTCACATGATAGATTAAGAGAAGATGTTGCAAAATTTGTAGCACAACACGAGGTACCTCTATCAATGTTCGATAGCGAGATACACGGAAAATTTATTCAATAATATATTAATCCTAATTATAAACGAGTTCCTCGTAGTATACTAAGAGGTGACATTATTTAAATATACGAAAATATGAAAGCTCAACTAATCGGTTTATTTGCAAATGTTATTACTTTGTTCATTTGAATCACTTATGACTTATGGAGTGCACATAATTCACTCGGATATATAGTCGTCACTTCTCATTTTATTGATGAAAAATGACAACTAAATAGAAGAATATTAGGCTTCTGTAGCTGTGAATATACACATAGTGGTGTTACGATTTATCGATATATTATCTGTATTTTACAAGAATATTCAATTAAAGATAGAATTTTTAGTATCACTTTAGATAATGCTTCTGCTACGACTTTTGTGTTGCTCAATTTAAAATATTATTTCAATCTGATACTATTCAAACATCTCATTTTCACATGCGATGCGTATGTCATATTTTAAATTTAATTGTTAAAGATGACATGCAATTTATTTCTCCACATATGGATGCAATTAGAAATGCAATTTCATATATTACGTCATCTAATGTCCGACAACAAGAATATAAAGAATTTTATAAAGCATATAATATGAAACCTAGAAAATTAAAAACAGATATCTCTACTATGTGGAATTCGACTTATTTAATGTTATAAAATGTTAAACCGTATTGGTTTGTTATTTGTGCATATATTAGTGAAAAAATTAACGGTTTAACTTTAGATCAAAATAGTTGCGATATTGCTAATTTATTCTTTGAATGTTTATCACTATTTTTTTAGGCTACTAAGAAATGTTCGGGAATTTATTATCCCACTACGCATCGTGTTCTTCCAATTTTTGTAAATTTACCAGGTACTATTGAAAAATATAAACAAATAAATGAATTTTTTGATATAGTTGATAGTATGAAAATTAAATTTTAAAAAATATTAGCTTCACGTACCTAATATTTTTTCGTTTCCATGTGTAATGCATCCTTGGTTTAAAATAGTATGAACTAACTTAATGCTCGATACAATTTCTTGTAATTTAGGTATCGGTGCTAAATCAAGTCCTAGCCGATTAAAAAATTATCTTTCTATGTTATTTTTGACTTATCAAAGTAAATATTCTAATTTTACTCGTTTATCTCATATTCCTTCGAGCTCTAGTCGTGGTTCTTCTTTTGTATATCGTCTACAATTCATGAAAAACATAAACGCGAAAATAGATAACGATGTTTTATTTTATGGTTTGGAATAAAATGAACTCGATGATTATTTAGAAATGCGCATAAAATTCTACCGGATGATAATTTAGATATATTGGGGTGGTGAAAAACCAACGAAAGCAAATTTCCACTTCTTTCTAAGATGACACAGGATTTACTAAAACCTTATATTTCTATTGTAGCTTCCGAGTATGCTTTTGGTGCAGGTGGACGTGTATATGATGATTGTTAGGGAAGTCTTGCACCAAATCTCGTGAATGTTTTTATATGCATGAAGGATTCGTTTGACGTCATGAAGAGAGACCAACAACGCGAGGATGTCATCGCTGAAGAATTCAAACATTTGGAGTTCGAGAACTATTTTTTTTTTTTGAAAGTGTAATTTTTTATACTTGTAATTTTTTTATATTTTGCACATAATTGACAATTAGATAAATGTCAACCTAGTTGGGGATGTATCTAAGTTGTGGTGATGCAAATGTCAAAATTATTTGTATAACCGTAGACATGAAATTTTGTTAATTAAATATTTTTTTTATATTTATTCTAATAAAATATTTATAATACATTTCTAAGTTTATCATTTTTTCAATCTTATAACAACGAAAATAACTTGTTAAAGAATATATACAATATATGTGTTTTAAAAGCTCAACAGGCTCGACCTAAATTTTTGGAAAAAAGCTCAACATGTTCGGCTCGGATAGGCTCGAAAAGCTCAACAGCCTCAACAAGCCGGATGATTTCGAGCTCAGCTTGCTCGAGCCGACTCGAATAACACTTCTATGATGTGCTATAACTTAACGCAATTGGTTGGTCGAGAACATACATTCGTACGATCATCCTTAGTGACACTTAGATATTTCGACGAGAAGAAAAATAAATAAGACAAATAAAAACTACCCTTTTCGCATTGGTGATCATATACATGCAAGAAAATGAGGTTGTGGGTGGATTCGAAATGATTGAAATTGAAGAATTAGACAGACGATTAATACAAGAATAACTATAATAAATAAATAAATAAATAAATATAGTGCATTATATTTATTATTTGTTTTTCTTGTTCGTCAATAGAAACATTGCATGTATATTTTTTAGGGAAGTATGTCGAGATAATTATTGACTATTTTAATTTTTTTTAGAGGCATTTATTTTATTAATTTCCAATATTAAGTGTTTTTAAAATAATATAAATGTAATTTTATTTAATAATTAAAATAGAGGGTCATTTTCGAGGCTCTGACTCTTATGGAGGACGAAAGAGGCCCTCCATGGCCCACCTGTCCAGCACGCGTGCGCCGCGTGGACCCCACACGTTGACCATATTCCTAATTTTCAAAAGCTAGCTATTTAATCAAATAAAATAATAATTTTACTCTTGCCGCCACCCTTTTTCTGAAAACGAAAAGTCAATCTAAAAATTTATTTAATAATGAAATAAATCTTTAAATTTGATTTTTTATTTCTTTTTAAATATCGATTACATTAATATTGACTTCAGAATCAATAAATAATGCTATAAATATTTACTATTTAGTTAATTAGGATAATTTTTTTATCTTTTAATATATATATAATGATGTAGCATGTACACATGTATTTTGATAATCATTTACGCGTAAATATCAAAATAGACCTCATAATATTAAGAGATCTTGACTAGTTTTTTGATCAATTTAACAGCAAACTTGGAGTGATTAATAATAATTTATCTTTTAATGAATTAATTATATTTTAATTAAATTAATCATCATTTGACATCGTAGCATGTAAAATAACAAAGTAAAAAAATAAGTAATGTTTACATTACTTAGTTTTTAACTGTACAAGATACTTAGATTTGGGTAAAAGTTAAAAAAAAAAAACTTCATTAAAATAGGTGATAGAAAAACATGAAGTTTAAAATAAATAAATAAAACTCTGATGGGCGTTGCATATTAATGACACCATCTATATGCCACTAAGGCGCATCTCCCGCGTGAAATGTCATGTTTAAAATTTATTAATTTTCTCAAACATATATTATTAAAATGACTTAAATTTTTTTATTACATATTTTCACTATTATAAAAAGATTAATTATTGAATTTCTTGAATTTTAAAAATTTTACATAATTTATCATATTTTTTTATTTAAAAAATATTAAAAATAAGTACATCATTCAAAATTTCTAAAATTTTCAAGATAAATTCTTCTAATATTTCAATTTATATTTGGAAAATTAGTTAGAAAAAAGGCCAAACAAATATTTCTTTTATGTGTTTGTACAATATTATTAAAATTATGTGTATTACTTAAACAATTCATAATTTTTCTTGGGACTTTGTTTTGAAACAGATATGCAACTTTAAATGAAATATTTCATCGTCAAAGTGATATTAAATTTTGATAATGTATTATAATATACTACTCTCACCGATTAGTAGCGGTTATGTGTTAGATATAAATAAAAGAATAATATTATGTTTACCTTCTTAGAATATCTTCTTATTGGATGTGCTAATGTATTGGGTTGTGATTGAATTAGTTAAAATGTATTACATATATTACAGTTAAATAATTATTTGAAATATTTAATGTCGCAAACATAGTCTGACACGTCAGCAAGTACAAGAAAAGTATGCTAAAAAAAATAAAAAAAAAGCATTGCAAAACTAAATATACATGTGATCTAAATTTATGTGAAAAAATTATTTCGAGAAAACTATAATCTTACGACGATACCACTATGTAAAATGTCAGTATACAAACCCAATTTAAAAGGATTCGACTGATACTGAATGCAAAATACTTTATTTTCTTTTTTAATAGACTAATATTAGGTTTATCTTTTAATTGTACTAACTTAAAAATTCATGTTGATATATCAATCAATAATAGGTTAAATTAAAAAATAATTAGTGTAGTCGATTATAAATAATGAGTCATTATTTTCACTGCACCATTAATTGATTGACATATCAGGAAGAATTTTAAAATGGTAGAATAAATGAAAATTCTAGAATTATCATTTTACCATTCGAGCAAACTACAACCATAAAACGATAGCACCACGTGAAAATTAGGATACAACCTTAAGTTTTATGATTGTGGCTAAAGATCCTATATGAAATATAGAACACTAACATACCAATGGATTCTTTAAAAAAATTTGACTAATATTGAGCGCAAAAATACTTTAATTTAATATTTTAATTAATCACTATTTGTAAATATTTAGGTGTAATGTTTGACCCTCCTAACCCTAATTCCATTTATTTAGCTTACCATAGTATGACAAATTAGCAAAAGTAAAAGACTCTTTAAAACCCTAAAAAAATGAAAAGGTCCACCTAGACTATTATGAGACTACTCCCACTAGATAGGAGAGTTGATTAGAAGTAAGAAAAAAGATAGGAATATACATCGCACAAATGTTAGAGAGGGACTTTAACCATGTGAAAATGACAACCTAACACATGCCACGTTATCGGATGGACCGTGATCAACGACAGCAAACAACCATCGAACAACATGCTAGAAGATCGTAATTAGCCAAAAGAATACAAGAAATAAGAATAAATTTGCACGATTTCTCGTGTTACATGATTTTGATTGTAATTTGATAGCTACTAGTCACCTCGAAATTCATATAGAAATTCTAGAATAAAATCAATCATACAAGATCAAGATTTATTAATTTGGTAAAATATGGTACTAGTTTATGTTATCGAGTTCGTTTCAAATTATGCTTTACCCTTTTTATTTTTGAAATGAAGTTATTAGACAAATAATCATCTATGTTGTTCTTCTAATATTTTAATTAAATAAAATAAATATTAAATCTTCTACATTAAATTCACATATAAAAGAGTATTGTTATGTTTATTTTCTTGATTCTACCTTTTTAAAATAGATGGAGAATGACAACATTTTATTTTTAATTTCATTGTGTTTGCATTTAAACACAAAGTAACTATTATTTAAAAATGAAAATATTATTATTTTTTAATAGTATTACAAAGGCTTAGTAAAAAAGACAAATTTTTTACCCTATGATTAATTGCTCTTAAACTATGAGCTCTTGCATTCTCCATTTACAAGCACACGTGCCCGTAATAGCCTTGATCGATTTCCCCAATTGCTTAATTAGTAATTCCGCATTCAAGACAAATTAAGGGGTAATGAAATAGTTGATGAATACGATCGATCTAATTTCTGAAAAACATATGTTAAATTGTTCTTGGTAGGTATTTGAAATTGTTCTTAAATTGTTCTTAATAGGTCAATTGAAAAAGGTTTCAATAAATAAATAAATAATAGATGGCCTCGCCCGTTTAAGTTTTATTTTTATTTTCCAAACCTTAAGACTTTTATTTGTCTAATTTGGAAACCTTCGGTTTTACCCTTAAAACAAAAAAAGTAAAAAAGTAAAAAATAAAATAAAAATAAAAGAAATTCAATTTGGACACGACCTCTCATCATCTCAGTGTACTCCCAAACCGTCGTAAATCTCAACCTTATTCTCTATTCTTTTCAATTCCCGTGAAATGGCTTTTCATTCCAATATAAATACTTGGATGCAGCGATCCGTTTTCATTCTTTTATAAAAACAGCAAGAAAAATTTCAGAGACGAAAGCAAAGCTGAAGAAGGGCAAGATTCAGAGCCACAGGAAAGAAAACAAGAAAGATCAGAGAATAATTCGAAGCACAGAAAAAGCTTCGAGCTTTTAAAGCCATGGCAGATGAGTTTCAGACGAGTGGAAGCTGGTGGGAGTCGTCTAGAAACAGGTTTGAAGGCGCCATATCTCCATCTTCTTCAGCTCTGAGTAGCTTGGGGAGCTTTGGCTGGCCTGCAGAAATGGCGGACATGAAAGCTAGGTCGTCCATGGAGTCTGTATCGGTCTCTAGCAGTTCTTCTTTTGTCTTCCATGACGCTCACAAGCTTCAAGATTCTGATTCTTCAGCTGGCGATCCAAATTTGCAGATGATGGGGTTAGGTCTTTCTTCACCCACCATTGATTGGAACCAAGCTTTACTGTAAGTAAATTTCAACTACTTTCCACTTAAGGATTCATTTTTTACAACGTATATAAGGAGATTTCATTGAAGAAAAAAGAACAAATCTTCATAAAGTTTCAAAATTAGTGCATAAAATCACGAAAAAGTTTCAATTTCTCTGCGACTCAGACTGGGAGAGAAGTCTGAAACCAGTTTCAGATCGATGCTTCAAGACAACATGAACTCAAACAGAAATTTTCACCAAGAAAGTGGGCAAAATCAATGGCGGGAGAGGCTATTTTCAGGAGATAATTCATCAGAAACCGAGTTTAAGCCATTGAATCGAGGGTTCTCGTTGGATCAACAACAGTTCAGCGCTCATAACTACAGTGGAGTTGATTCCACAGCAACATGTTTAGGGTTATCTTCAAGCTTTCAAATGGATTCTTCACCTTTGTATGGAAATCCAACGACAATATTACAAGGATTTGAAAACCAGACACAGCAAAACTCGAACTCCATGGGATTCTCCTATGTCGGAAACCTGCCTTCTTCTTGGTCTTCTTCTAAAGCTCCTCAGTGTCTAAGAGCGTCGTCTCCTAAACAACAGACCCACCATAGCCATTTGCATTTCTCTAATAACGCTCCCTTTTGGAACGCTTCTGAAGCCGCCATGAAAGACACCAAGACAAGCTTTTTTCCTTCTCTGCAAACGCAATTTCACTCGCAATCTTTCGAGGAAAAGCCCAAGGTAAAAAAAAAAAAGAAATTAGCTAAATTAAATTAAAGTCCTACTGATAAGTTTATTTACGAAACTCTTTCACTGATATCATCTTAAACCTTAAATAAAAACCATGTTCATGATTAGGGTTTTGGAACCATGATTGAAATTCTTCTCCTCTTGATTGTACAGCAGAATATGTCTGAAACTCGTGACTCAGGAACTGGGGGAAAGAAAAGCGGTAGCGAACCCACTTCCAAAAGGCCAAGAAATGAAGCTCCATCGCCATTGCCAGCTTTCAAGGTACAATCAAAGAGGCCAATTTTAACCTTTTTTTTCAAACATGTCTTCTCTTCTGTGAAAATCTCCATAGCTGGTTGTTGCTCAGGTGAGGAAAGAGAAGATGGGGGACAGAATCACTGCACTCCAACAATTGGTTTCACCTTTCGGAAAGGTATATAATTAAGCTTCTGAAATTTCATTAATATATCTGTTTTGCTTTCGAAAAAGAGGATGAATATATCTTGCGAGAGACCATTTTCTTTCTGAATTCTCAAAAGGGTAATTCTTTTTCCTTTGTTAAGCTTTAACAAGAATCATTTTTGACTATGTCAGACTGATACTGCCTCAGTGCTCTCTGAAGCCATTGAATACATCAAGTTCCTACATGAACAAGTTAGTGTAAGTGTCGAAACCAGACCTAGTTTCCAAAGCAAAAAACTTTATATTATATTTAGTTGAAATCATTTGGGAGAAAATATGAAGTATACAACTGAAAGAAACATATTTAATTGTTCTCTGAAATCGTGTCCTTCTGTTTCAGGTTTTGAGCACTCCATACATGAAAAATGGAGCTCCGATACAACATCAACAGGTATATAATCTGCGATTCTTAAGGAGTGATTTGACACGAACTGTATTCATTAATACAGTTCATTGCGTGATTCATTTTCAGGAGTGATTTGACACGAAATCACTTACTTTTTTCATTGTTTTTAAATCAGAATTCTGATAAATCTAAGGAGCAAGAAGGGGCCAAACAAGACCTTAGGAGCCGAGGGCTGTGTTTGGTACCAGTTTCAAGCACATTCCCAGTTACTCATGAAAGCACGGTTGATTTTTGGACACCAACATTTGGAGGAACATTCAGATGAAAAATGGATCAAAGGAGCCGAATCTCGTGATCTTTCGAGAAATTCAAACTCTCTGCAAACCTAGTACATATCTTATCAAACTCTACCAAAGTTGGGGATGATAAGATCAGATGGGAAAAACCTTAGAAAAACCCACAAAAAACTGTACTAGCCAGTTTGGGATATTGAAGAGAGAAAAATAAAAAAAAAAACGATTTTAAAAGTTGACCCTTTCAAGTACATGCCATTGTTGAGACAACAAGGGGCAGAATGATGTAGCTTTGTCTAATGATGTAGTGGAGAAATTTGAAGCATGTTAGTTGTTGTAATGATTGAAGAATTATGATTAGAGCGTGGGTTAGGAAGAAGAACAAGTTCTGAGATTAGACAAAGTTTCAGATTAGTTTTAGGATGAATTCGTTCACTAAATGAGCTGCTTTGTTGAAGATAAATAACCTTTCTGTGTTGTTCTTGCTGTTTTTTAATTAGGGTTAGCTCTAAATTGCAGCTTTAAATAATCGAAGAAAAAGAAAGAATAATATAATGTTTTTTATTGATTAGAAATGTCACTTTTTATTTGTTTATATGTTTGGCATGTGTTAGTGGAAGTCAGAAGGTGACCCGCAAGCAAACTTTTTCTATTTTTTATGATTATTTATTGTTCAAAAAATGAATTATTTAATATTTGAACAATAAAAACAAGATGTAAACTGTGGAGATGCTACCACTTGCGTTTGTGCTTTTGATCGAATGGTCACAAAGAGGACCTTTTATTGGAAGCTAAAGAAGAAGCCAAAATCTCTTTTTAATTATAATAACAATGGTTGATCCTTTGACGACCAATTTGTTTTTCTTTTGAGTTTTTGTAGGGTTTGAAATAGCAAATTCTACTAGCTTTTGTTTTAATGTATTTGTGAGTGGGTTCGAATGTGAATTTATCTATCATTAAATATATTTCAAGAATTTATTCGCATTTACATATACGACAAAAATATAATTATACGCAAAATTCTTAAACAAAGTAATTAGATTTTTTATGTAATATGTTGTAGTGGTAATACGCTCGAGGTTGTGTTTTTGTTCGAAGTTTTTTAGGTTCGATAATGAACTTCTATTATATCCGACTTGAACGTGCAATACTATGTTATCGGCTTTGATCGAAGCTTGTTCGAAATGAGTTATATGAATTGAAAATGGAATATATGTTATGCATATTAGATCACTCCGATCAAGAACAAGTATTCAACATATATTTGTGATTGTGTCACGGGATCTTAACCTCGATAAAACTCGATTTATCCATTCTTCGAATGAGTTTGAGCAACGTACATATGAAGATCTTCGATCTTGCTTTCAAATGAGCTCTTTTCATGGGAAGGAGAGAAAATCTTCGGAAAAAATCAAATATTAGCTACGAATTAGAAGAGTTTTGAGGTTGTATTATTAATTTTATCGAAAACCCTAATGATACTCTTAAATTTTATACCTCAAACATTAATATTGCCAAATAATACACATAAATCGTTCACAAAATCTGATTTTAGCCCTAATTCATATCTTTTCGTGGGACTAAATAGATAAATAATTTATTGAATATAATCTCTAGGGATCGGCACAAAATATTAAATATAGGGAGTGAAAAAATGATTTTTAATTCTTGGGATTAATGAAAAAGAAAATAGAGTAATGATAATGAGGGAGATAAAGGAGGCCATGTGAGTCCGAGATATGTATATTCACTTAGTTTAATTTTGTCTTCTCTTCGACGCTAATCAACTTTTAAACATGATTACTTTCAACTTTAATCTAACTTTTGAAGAATCAAACTCATAAAAAAGCTTCATTATGAGCGCTCATTCTTTTTCGACTAGGGTTTCTTATACGCTTAAATGATGCATCTCCTTCGTGCGTATATATAACCGGACTTATTAGAAATTTGTGTTGATCTGCGACGAACGTAGATTCAATTTAAACAATATGTGACGATACCCCCCATAAATTCAAGACAAACCCTAAAATGTTACAAATTATGAGGCTTAATTCATACAAGTGATAGTTCACAATCTTACGTTAGTTTAAAAAGTTACAAAGAATCTTATATTTAGTACAACTTGTTTTGTGTTAATTCTATCAGTTTGTCAAGATATAGTTAGCGATGAAGGAGGGTACACAATTTCACATTACCTTAGACGATTAAAATTGAATTATTTGTAAGTATAGTTTTTCTTCCTATATAATATAACGAGTTTTGGGTTAGTTTTAAAATCAAATTTATCGAATGTTTACCCGTTTATCACTTGTATCCACTTTTTTCCGAGCACTATCCGACTACAATCTCGATACACTCGCTCATTCGTGTTCTTCCCAACCTCGATTTGTCTTGTAAAATTAAATAAAAAAGAATAACTTTTGACTAACAACTAATTAAATTAATTACCTTGATATATATAATCTTATTATTTAAAATATATGGCGTAGTTTGATGCCCGCAGGCTCATTCTAGTACGGCTACCTAGTAGAGAAAAAAAACTTATTCTAATTCCTACTTTTGTGAGTGCTTAAACATTATTTATTGCAAGCGAATTTAATCTTTTAAAATTAAGAAATTAATTAAAATAAAAAAGGAATTACAATTATTGTTTCGTGATTCTTATTAATATATAATCTCCTTTTTTTCCTGATTTTCAGCAGGCTCCAGTGGAATTAGGAACATATCCAAGCATTAAATAATCTAAGAAAATATCTTATTCGAAATTATAATATAATGTTTTATTTGAATATTCCTTTATATGTACTACTTATTCTTCGAAATAATGCTTCACTTTTTTCATAGGTTGTTATCGTGAAATCATTCTTAATCGTAAGAAAAACAAAGTTCGAAACAATATGATTTTACGGTGAAAACCCTAAGGAACCGTATAAAAGACATACGACGACTTTAATGATTCTGGCGAACCAAACTTCGAATCGAATGACCAACATGAAAAATCTTCGGTACGAAACAGGATGCTTTTAGAAACCAAACTGAAATTATAAGCAATGATTTGATTTATTTTTTATGTACATTTAAAAAAGGTTAGGTACTAAAGATGAAAATCTTAGAAAAAAAATTGAAAAACCGAGCTCAAACCGACCAAAATAGCTACAAGTCAAAACCCAAATCAAAGTTCAAACCGAAACCGAAACCAAAACGAATATGGTTGAAAACCAAATGGAATCCCGGGCTCTCTACTAATTTGTTTTCTCGACCTAAAACCAAAAACCGATTCTACCGAGATTGCTACAACTTTAGGTCTCTTGAAATATTCAAACCTTAGTGTTGTTTTATCACCCGCCTTTCGAAGAGCACAAAAATAGACTTCCAAGTCACCAAAACTCCTCCGCCGTCGGGGCAACAGAACCTTAAAAAACAGAGAATGAAAAACAGAGAGAAAATCACACGGAACTGATCGATCTTTCTCAACAAAACAAGAGCAAAATCAAATGAAACTGCGTTTTTCGGGTTTGACAATGCATTCTTGAAATGAAAGGGAAGCCATAGAATGAGTTGTTTCCAATGATCATCTATCACAACATCATAGAGTTGGCAATCGAGCCGGCTCGTCGAACTTGCCGAGCCAAACGAGTCAAGCCTGTCGAGCCGGGCTCGGACGAGTTTTTTTTCAAAAAAAATTGGCTCGAGCCGGCTCGCGAGCCTCGAGCCTAAACGAGTGAGCCGATCCGAGCCAGTCGAGTCTGTCCAGCCTAAACGATCCGAGCCAAATGAGCCTAACATAGCAATTTTGTTTTAGTATATTGAAGTTTTATAACTTTTCGTATTATGTAATTTTAAATTTTGATAAAAAATTTATGCCTATTATTTTCTTAAATCCAAAAAAATTTCTGCATGATAACGTTTGTATGTATCGTCTCCATTATGCCTAAGAAACACGAAAACAATAGCATCGAATCAATATCTCAAAGAAACTCGAAAACAATAGCATCGAAACATCGAATCAATATCATTCAACATATATAGCATCTGATTTGAACTGATGGTCGATAACTAGTTACTATGCGGTCGACACCTTGAACTGATGGTCGATAACATCATATGCAGTCGACACCATAAAACGCTCTGTATTAATCTGCGATCGACCCTTTAGTATGCGGTCGACACCATGAAACGCTCTGAAATGAGCTACGGTCGACACCTTAGTATGCGGTCGACACCATAAAACGTTCTGTATTAATCTGCGGTCGACACCTTAGTTTGCGGTCGACACCATAAAACGCTCTGCAATGAGCTGCGGTCGACACCTTGGTATACGGTCGGCACCTCCAACGTCCTGGCGAAGGTGTGGTCGACACCTTCGTATATATGCGGTTGACACTGTATTCATCCGGACGACACCATATGGATCTGCGGTCGGCACCATGTAGCTATGCAGTCGACACCATGTATCAATGCGGTCGGCACCTCCAACTACCACCCGACGTCGATGCCACATCAGACGAAGTATGAGTTCGTGCACCGAAAAATCTAGTTTTGTAAGTAGTACTTATGGAGGCGACCGCAAACTAAGTACCAAACAAAGTAGCAAGGTCGTTACACAATGTGTTTGGACTGCATACGGAGGCAAAACCTAGGTTCTCTGAAATTTTATCAAGCATCAACTTTGTGCCCTTGATTTTATATTTCGGATGCATAATACTAGCAAATGAAAAAATAAAAAGTACTTGAAGCCAATATTTATGAAACTTAAATTCCATTGAAGTTACGATTTCATTAAATGCATCAATTTTTTTGTATCTTTCAAAAGTAGATATAAAAAATTCCCGAGCATTCTTTGGTGGCTTCAAAAAGTGGTTGCAAAAATTCGAAAAATAGATTAACCATATCACAACTACAAATATCCAAAGTAAACATTGTGTTTTTTTACTAATAAAATCACAAATGACGTTCCAATACGGTCTAACATTTTCTAACATTAGATATGTTGAGTTCCACCGAGTTGAAACATCGATTTTTAGTTTTCTAGATTTGAGGTTAATCGCTTCAAAATTCTCAATACTCTTGTTGTCGGGCGTTTGACGAAGAAATAAACAAAATTGCACCTCTAATTGCATCAATATGCGATGATACAAATTGCATGTCATTTTTAACAATCAAATTTAAAATATGGCAAATAAACGAAAGATAACTCTCGTTGTGCAATACTCTTGTTGTCGATACTCTCGTTGCATGTTATCTTTAACAATCAAAATTATCGATACTCTTGTTTTCAGGCATTCCAATACGGTTCCCTCGTGATCAAACATTGAGAGAAGTAATTCTCGTTGTGCCACATATTTTGCAGCACCTTCTCGCATTCTATCATGCGAATAAACAAAATTTTCGGTACCAAGAGTGTTTAATTGCAATTGCATACGATCTTTCGAGTGCAAGTGCTCGTGATATTTTTTGTAATGTCGATTCATTGTGCTAGTGGTTGATTCATAAGAAATTCTCGGCTAACTCATACAATTTATAGAATTCTCTCATAACAGCTACCTCTGGTCGACCTGCAGTATTTTCAAGGTCGACCGGATGTTACCGTTGAATATGGAAATTCTAGCCGTTACATTGTACTGGTCGACTCTTTTTATAACGTCGGCCGACACTTTGTCGTCTATCGGTCGACTCTTTGCTATCTGCGGTCGACACTTTCACTTACGATAAATATTTTGCGATCGACATATAAATGTGGTCGACACCTAAAACATTCTGGAACATATAGCGGTCGACACCTTCTTATGCGGTCGACCCACAAAAATTAAAATGTCGATTAAGTGTCGACCACTGTTACACCAAGTGTCGACCGCACTCCAGATATTTCGAGTCTACCGCAAGCCAGCTCGCGAGCAGGCTCGGTTGGCTCGGTGTTGCCGAGCTCACGAGCGAGCCAACATGCCGGGTTCGGTACGGGCTCGAGCTTTGGCTCGAGCTAGGCTCGGCTCGGCACTATAGCAAAACAAGCCGGGCTCGAACTTCTACAATGCCGAGCCGGCCGAGCGAGCCAGCAAGCCTCGAATGCCACCACTACAACATCAATCAATTCGAAATTCCCAGCATTCAGGAACCAATCCACCAGCTTTGTTTTATGCTTCACAATTTTTGTGCTTTAATTTTACACTCTAATTTTAATTTCATGTTGTATAGTTAAGAGCGTAAGCACGATCTTAACATGAAATATACAAGCCTTGAATATCACGATGAATACGATCAATGAAAAAAAAGTATTGTATCACGACACACACGTACAATCATATGACAAACAAACAAAAAACAAGACTTATTCCTATCGTATTTAGAATAGAAATCGGAAATTCAAATTCTAGAGAGAGAAATGATCAAAGTAGTATAGCAGATATGTTGTTATATAATTCTAAGCTGCTCCCTTGAGCTTCTTAGTAATGGCGGCAATGTACTTACCTTGGTGAAATGCTTGCTCCAACTCAAGCTCCGATGGCTGTCTAGATCCGTCGCCAGCGTAGGTACCTGCACCGTAGGGGCTTCCTCCTTTGACTGATTCCATTTCGAACATTCCAGCTCCGAATGTGTAGCCGATTGGAACAAATATCATTCCGTGGTGAACCAGCTGAGTTATGGCAGTCAATCTGCCAACATAGATTTAGAAAACTCAGTATAATGATCATCAGCATATGATATTTCGTAGTATCGAAAGAGAAAATGGATCCAAACTTTCTATTCTTTTAATTGAATGATCTAGGAACCAATCACTTTATGTCATCATTTATCGTATAGCATAAGAGTAAATCTAAGTTGTTTCATTAATTTTATCATGTTAAGTTACATGTGGAATGCCACCTTTCAATGAAGTGTTAGTTATATATTGAACATATGAGAACTAAAAACTTGAGAAGGTAATAAACAATGGGATAAATGCATGGATTTCTTTTAGTTTTTATATTTTTAACATTTCAACGCATTGTATAAAAAAGTGATCGCGGATTTTAATCGATGAAAAACTTACGGAGTGGTTTCTTGTCCACCTCCTTGGGAACCAGTGCTGTAAAATATTCCGGCCGGCTTGCCTGCCAGCTGTTGTGTTCT
Source organism: Begonia fuchsioides (assembly GCA_003255005.1). Taxonomy (NCBI): domain Eukaryota; kingdom Viridiplantae; phylum Streptophyta; class Magnoliopsida; order Cucurbitales; family Begoniaceae; genus Begonia; species Begonia fuchsioides. Next base: position 235,124 of record QAOC01004348.1, read on the forward strand.
CCACAGGCCTCCGGTTGCATCCAAGAAGGCTTTGAATTGAGCAGCCATCATTCCAAATCTCGTTGGAAATCCGAAAATAAACCCATCAGCTTCAGCTAGCTCATTAGGAGTGATTATCGGTGTATCACTCTTGGGTGGTGCGCTCATCTTGACAAGAACCTCGTGGGGCAATGTCTCGGGAACCTGCAAGCCACGAACTTGTCAGTCTTGATAATTTTAAATAGAATCATGTAATTGCTTGATCGTGAAGATTGAAATGCTTCCTACTCAGACTCACGTTGAAATAAACATGCTTGAAAAATAGTGGACTGCATAATGAATCGTAGATCAACTGAGTAAGTGCAAATAAGGTGTTATAGAAACTTAATGTTTACGAAAATCTCCGGCTAATCAGCTTGTGATGGTCATCATGTAAACAGAGTGCAAATGAGAAAACAGAGATGAAAAAGAAGAAATGATGAAGCAGAAGTGGTTGTTCAACATAGAAATTAGGAAAACATTAGAGAAATTATACAAATGTGAGGAGGGGTTACAAATGCGTCTTGAAGCATTCGTAAACAGTTCTTGAAAGAACGAAACGAAGAATCACAACTAATGAGAAGACGTGAAAAATCTAACAACTTGACATGAGAAATGGTAGCCGCATCATCAATTACTATACCATAATACGACCAGGATTGCAGAAAAAAATTATTAATATTATTTTATCTGCATTTGAAAAAAAATTATGACAGTTATAAGGATTGATTTCGAGATTTTTGGTGCAAAGTTCATTTGTGATATTTTGGTTCGATTACATATATTTTGATCACAGATCCAGGATTTAGCTCACCTGCCATAATTTGACTTCCACGCCTTCGACAGATGATGCCCCTTTCTTTATTTCTTCAGCCAGTCTTTCAACATGCCCATACATGGAATAGTACCTGTAGCACAATCATTTAACCAGGACAGTTAACAATATATAAGCACTCTAAAAAGTTTACGTGAAATGATCATAACAAAGCTTTTTGGGAAAGGAGAAAACCAAAAGAAATAAAGTTGACAAATCTATGCAAAAACAAGATTGTTAATCAACAATCTACGTACGGCAGATTCCATCACTGCAAATAAATGTCCATGATCTAACAGCTATATATGTTTCATCTCCGGGTCCACTTGATAAGCTTCCTGCTCTACCTAATAACAATCTATGATACATATTCATGTAGATGTTTGTAGCATTATAATTATTTATTAAGCTTTTTGTTCACATAAGAGACACCTTTGAATCAGTTCACAAGAACTCTAAAAAATTTAATGCAACTTCTCTATAGCCCCACTCTTTGTGAGGTTCTTCCCCTGACCTTAAATAGGCAATCCAGCTTTCATCAGATAGAAAACTATTTTCTTCCTATTCTTTAGCCTTCATACAAGAAATATTTTAGACCAAGCTTGTTTTATTTGACTGTAGAGGAATTATGTTTTTCCATCAATCAAATACTTAAAAATAACTTGAAAAATACGCTATTGACAAATATAACTATCCTAATTTATGTAATATCTCATAAGTTACGTGAAGGATGGTCTAGGCTTTATCTAAAACTAATGAACTGGTAAGGCATTGATGTCAAAGTTATATGGGAGATCTTCAGATTCGTTGACCCAGTGGATTCACACAGGTTGACCTAATTGAGCAGCAATTTTAGACAGTCAAGGAGGGAACATCACCGCCACCCACCTAATTGATAATTTGAACACAACTCCACCAAATAACCGGAGGTAAATAGAGAAAACACCTTTGCATAGACTAGTACATTTCAGCACTAAGAGAGTTAGGTCAGTTTGTATCATCAAGGGTTTTCCCTGTCAAAGATCAGAGATCCTTTACATAAACTACCGAACTTCCTTTTGTGCATTTAACAGGGGAGAATCCCAAACTAAATACTCTCGTCCTGTTGAGCATTTTTCACAGATTATTTAAGATATATCTCGAGTCAAATGCGAAACACCAATGCACACGTTCTGCTATCTGCTTGTCAGAGGAAACGTTTTCTATGCACACCCAATGGTCAATAAAACATAAAAAAATTGTACTAAGTACGTGACTACATAAAAGAAAAACTGCCAATCAGTAGAAAATCTTCAGAAAGTAAAATTAAATTTAAGCAGTATTTTCAATCAAATTTACTCAGATCCTATTTAACACAATCGAATGCGTTAAATCCACTACACCTAACAACCAGAGCCGCAGTATAATAATTGATTCAACCACGTCCAGAATTATCGGTCCAATGGCGTCAAAGCATTTCATATTTCTTTCAAATTAAAAAAAAAAAAAAAAAAAAGCGAAAACATCGCACAATGAGAAGAAAGATCGCGATAATCGAGAAAGAATAGCAAAATGCGACTAATCAGTCAAAGACGGAACGAAAACGAAATCAGAAAGCCAAAAAAACAAAACAAAACAAGAAGATCAGAGCAATACATACACAATATACAATTTAGTAGCCATGGATGACGCCTTCCGAGCTCTGCGCGAGTTATCGAGATACGAATTATACTGAAAACGTTGTGGAAGGGGGAAGCTTTATAGGTGCAGGATGGGTTAAACTAATTAAGGCGAGATTAATTAGTAATTAGTGGGTAATTAGTCAAGGTAATGAAGGTGGGCCAAACGGTGTCGTTTAAGGCAGAAGAGGTAAGAATAAAGATGTTGGCTTATTGATGAAGAATGATTAATAATATGGTATGGTGGTGTCACGCTCATCATCATGATATTCAAACTAATCTTCTACTAGAACCTTCATTTTATTTTCCAAAAAATATATTTTAATATTTTTTTTATTTTTGTAAAATAAAAATTACAATTGAAAAATATTTTTAATAGAATAATTATAATTCTAAATTCAAGATTATTTATTTATTAGATGTCCATTCAAGACTAAAGCAATGATAATAAAAGAAAATAAGAATATAATTATTATTATTATTATCGGATTTAAATTATTTAAAAATGGTTAAGACTATGCCATTGGGTCATGGAGCTTAAATTAGCATTAATTTAATCATTTATTGGAAGACTTATGTCATGTTATTGGGTCAATATAATCAAACTTTCCTTGAATTTGGTATAAACCCAATATTTAAATAATCTTAGAAAATAATTATAATGCCTAATCTAATTGGCTATCAATTTTGGTACTTACAATAATTTATTAGATCATAGTTTGAAATATTAAAATATAATTTAGTATAATGAAACTTTGTTCACGTTTGTCACGCTTTTATTATTTGATGATGTATATATAATTTTAAAATCAAATTTGGAAATCGTTTATTTTTTTTCTTTACTTTGTTTACTTTAATCTTTGGATTGAAATACTTGCCGCGTTACTAGAGTAAATTTGAAATTCTTTTACGAGTTTTAAGGTGAATACCAAAAGGGTTGAAATTTTAAATGCATGCTACGAATCCTGCAATGCTACGGCACACCTGCGACGACATATGCATGTGTCAGGGTATACACTCGTAGAAAAATTATGGTTGACATATAATATCGGAAATTACATCTAAATCGATGTCTAAAAATCCAAAATTGTTCACATTGTGATGAGAAAAAAAAGAGAGATGGGAATTTTTCATCAAGCTTTCAATTTTTTCAACAATTATCATCATTTTTCATAATTGGTAGAGTAGATCATAGGCCCACCCAACCATTGGCTTTTGACTTCAACAATCCCACCCCCTTTCTTTTCCTTACTAGCTTTCAATTTTGTGCATTTCATTTTTATTAAAATTCTTCAACCTAATTTAATTTTGGATCTCTAAACTTAATTAATTTTTAAATCCAAATAAAACGATAAAAGGTTAAGCAATAATAGATAAAAAGGGTTGTTGCAACCTAAAGTGCTTATTCTTTCTAGAAACATTGAGCAATAGCCATGGCCTAGCCATCATCCACTTATCTTATTATACAAGTTTTTCTTTATCTAAAGACAAGTAATTTTTCTTTATTTAGAAATCTTTTATCGAACTCCTCCGCTTATCTTTTCTTGAAGGATACTCGTTTTTTTGGTTAAAAGAAGAATGAGGAAGTCGAGACATATTTTTGTCACATATTTATATTCCACGAGTAGTTGTTCGTTTATTTGAATTATTGCATCTTCGAATCTTTTTGAGTTTTAGATGAAGAGCTTATTCACTAATCAAATTAATGAGACAAAATTCGATTTCCCGTGGCAAAATTCTCCCGTATGATCCTAGTTTCTTACGCTTTCAAATTTTTATTTTTATTTTTTATAAAATAAAATCTGGAATTCATGGTTTCAGATTTTTAGAACCGGAACTCACGATTGTAGATTTTTGGAACCAGAACCAATGGTTTCTGTTCCGTTCTAATTTTAACTCGGTTTTATTTTATAGTTTAAAAATTAAAATATAATAATAAATATATATTTATTACGTTTGGCTCCAGTTTTAAGTAATTATGCGGGTTTAAAACCAACTTCAGAATTTATATTGAATTTTATTAGGATTTGAGTTGAGTTTTACTCGATTTTATAACTTTTTTTACTCACGATCTCGGTTCTAATTTTCTAGTTTTTACTCTAAAGACCGACACCGACCTATAAATCGTATTTTTTTAAAAATTAGAACCAAAATTTAATTAAAATTGACAATTCTAGTTCAGTTTGAAATTCCAATTTAGTTTTTGTCTGCCCCCTATTTTTTTCTATCTCAAAGCATCCTACGGTAATATATGGCTGCTATTGAATATCTCAATAATAGTTTATTCTATTATCCAATATTTTTTTATAATTTTCTTTATTTATTAATTTATATTTTATTTTAAGCAAATGACAATACGAATCCTATCTTGGTTCGTTGTTCAATTTAATCTTTGTCAAATTATTTATTTTTCTACAATGCACTTGCTATGCATAGCAAAATTGCCTAGAAAGTTGCCATAAAAATTAGGCGTGGTCAAAACCGTACCCGACCGGTTGTTTCGTCCAAAACACGGATTTGGTTGCGATATCAATTTTGGTCCGGTTTTAAAAAACCGATATGAATACGATTAAAACCGGACCCAAAACAAGTAAGATTCAATCCATACAACAAAGGAGCCGAATCTAAACCTGAATCAAATCGATGAAGTGGAAGTAGGGTTTGTGGGGTGGGCTATTGCAAGGCCCCATATTTAATTGGGCCTGATAGGCCCAATACTAGCTTGGGAATTATTTTTATTTTTAAAAATATTTTCTCCTGTAAAGTGCCTCTAAAAATAGAGCAAGATTAAACACTAATTCGGGTTAACTTAAGATTACCCGTTATTTTATCGTATAAACAAAGAGAGTAGTTACAGTAGATATATTGAACTTTAAAAGTCGTTAATTGATATATTGAAATATATAATAATTTAAAATTAAAATTTTATAAATTTTTAAACTTGTTTACACAATTTTTTTGATGAATATATATTAACTAAATTAACATAAATTATTAAATTAAAAAAAAAACCGTAGTTATATGATGCGGATAAAGTTTAATTTGTCGATCGAAGATTTTTAAAATTTAAAGTGTCTATATTATTTCCATAATTCGGAAACCTTTTCTTCAAATTGGAACTCTTATTAGTCACCATATTCTACAAAAAAAGAGCTAGTCTATCAATTGAAATCTAAATAAAAAATATTGTTTATTCTTTTTTATATAATTTAATTTACACTTCTGAATTAGGAAAGTAATTACAATAAATATTTTAAATTTAAAAATTATCAATAAACACTTTAAACTATATTATAATTACAACAGATATTATGTCATCACATTTTTTGTTATTTTTAGTCATGTTCGTCCATTTAAGTTTCCAAATTTAATTAATATAGATAATAACAAATTAAAAATATTATAAATTGAGAAAATTCAAGTTTTTTAAATATTAAATGAGTTAAATAAAAAAAATTAAATTTATTATCATATTTTTTTATTTCTCAACCAGGAGTTATAATTCAATTGACGAAAATAACTAATCAAACTCATTTCTTTCAAAGTCGTTATTTCTTTTTTCTTTTTCTTTTTTATTTTTTTTTTCATAAAAAATCAATTTCAGTATTCCATCCCAACAAAATCAGAAATCAGTAATCAGAAATCCGAAATCAGCAATCAGAAATCAGTATCATCAAGAACTCGATCAACCCAATCCCTCGACTGGTTCATCAAATCCGGGCTTAATCTGAACATCAAAACACAAAACTCCATCTGATCGAGAGCCCCATCTCCGTCGAAGTCCCCTTCATTCAACATCCACTGCAGATCTTCGTCCCCAAGATCCTGCAACCCCAGCAGGAAAGAATTTCTTTTCAGGCTCTCGAAAGTGATGACCCCTTTGTTCCTGTCCTTCAGTAGATTGAACCCGTTGCACAGCTCCTCGATCAGCCCCTCCCCGCCGAGCTTTTCCGCCATTAGAGGCAAGAAATCCTCGAACTGCGATTCTTGGCCCTGGTTATTCGCTGCCATTGCTGTGATTCTAGAGAGAGAAAGGCTTTGATTTAAGATTCTATGAGGAAAGTCAGTGAAAGAAAAGGATTTATAGAAGAAGAAAGAGGGGGTTTCGTTGAAGGGGGAAGCCATTGAAAGCCAACTCAGAAACAGATAGCGAGAAAGTGCCAGCTGGTCCGAACCGGCTTCTGCTTTGTTCTCGGAAAGACGATAAGGGCAGAATCGTCAATACACATGCTCAGATTATGGGTCACCGTCAGCTCGGTAGCTTCCTCGACCCGGTCACCGGCCGTGACTTCGCTTCTCATATTTTTTACATGACCTTATTACCCCTATGAGTGGATATGAACTATTTTAATTTAATCATGTGTTTTTAATGACATTTTTTTATGTCGCATGTTTTTTTATTTCATTTGGTAAGGTTTCTATAAAAAAAATATACATTAAATTTAAAATATAATGCAATTTTTAACAATCAAATTATTAAATATATGTTTTTCAATAATTTTCTAGAAATCAAATTTGGTACGAGACGTAGTTCGATTCCGATCATGCCGAGTAACTGAATTAGACCAACAATTTTGGTTCGGTTTAGTTTCTATGTAAGCTAAAACACAACTTTTAACGGAAGTGAAATACTTATAATTTCAATTCAATTAAGAATAAAAAATTTTAATTTTAATTTTAATTAACGCAAGTGTGCCTTTATTAATGAGGCAAGGTAAATGATTGAAATTAAAAATAAAACTATTAAGACAATTTTTAAAAAGTTAAATTATTAATAGGGCAAGGTAAAATAATAGGTAAGAAAAGAAAGAAATAGATGATTAAATAATATAAGTGTAGATGTTAGGTCATTAATGATGTCAGCATTTTTGTAAGCTCTTACCAAATTTAGGTTGACTTTTTCAACGTCCTTCAATGAAATTCCCCCCACGTTTTCAAGCGTTTCTTCCAAGTTATGAACTTTCTTCATAGTTAATTAGTTCAATTTTAAGGATTCAAATTCATTAATATGAACTTTCTTCATAATTGTACGTTTAATTTTTAACATGTTGCGCAATAATTAATGTAGGGTTTAAAAACTTTTCAACAACGTGTGTAACATCTTGAAATCTTGTAAAATCGTTGTCCGGTCTTCGTGAGTACATCGCATTTTGATCTAGCGTATCGAATTTGTTCCCCGTTAACAATTCTACTATCATCACCGTGTTGTAATGAAATAGTGAATTGATTGTAATAATTCATAAATCAACGCAAATTTTGAGTCAATTTTAGATCAGATTTAATATACGATCGGAGTTTAGATCTAATTTTATAAAACTCGAACCATTAGATCAGATTCATTTTCTATCAAAACTCGACTTGAATCCACGAGTCCGGCCCCTAGTTTCCTCATCTCCGACATAGAATTAGCTGTAAACATTTGTTATGTTTATAAATAGTCAGTTGTCCAAAACAATTTTGTTTGATTTAAAAGTGATTTATCAATTTAAGAATTACAAATAACCTATTAGATTACTAAAGTACATTAAAATTTAAGATAAATATCAATTTATCTCTCGAAATTATTTGAGCTATTATAGTAGATACCTCGAATTTTAAAAGACCTTCAATTTTCATTTGAATTATACTATAATTGTAAAATTCAGAACCACTAGTTCTGGATTTGGTTTTATTTCGAGTTAAAATTGAGCTAAATCGACTCGTGCCCACTGCTAATTAATATCATAAAGTATAATTAGCTAATTAATTTCAGCATTCGATATTATACGTAACTGCGAGGAAAAAGATTAAAATGATAAATGTAAAATTACTATTTTTGAGAAACAAAAATCAAAAACAATAAAATAGAAGAAAGAACACAAATCGGTTCACAAGTAATTACGAGAAAAAATGATTTGAAAAGGGTAATCGTATACAAGATTAATGCAATTAATGAAAACCATAAGACTTTGATGTCGGTCACATGGTTAATTGCATGTAACCATAAAATTAGGTACATCTAAGTCTCAAGACTTTGAAGTCACATGGTTACATCATACACATTTACTCAACCATGTAACCATAAAATTAGGTCTATGATGTAATAGAAAGAGTAAAAGTGTGACATGAGTCTTGCTATTAAGTTATATAAGACTTTGATGTAGGTCACATGGTTGAGGCTGCGACACCAAAAACGTTCCATCTGAGTTATACAACTAATTTTCTTTTAGCTCGGGTCTAGGGGTGAAATCGATATGACCAGATTTGTTCGAAGTCGAGTGGAATCGACTTCGGTCGAGAAAACCTAAAGCGAATTGTAAAAAAACATCGGCTTTTTCTTTCGTTTTCAATCCAATTTTGATTTCTTTAATTGGGTTATGGTTTAGGAGTCAATTTAGATTCGGGTTCGGCTTTTCAAGATGGGCTTCAGAATTTTTTTTAATTTATACCATAAAAAGTTAAAAACATTTTAGATTCTATAATTTATGAAAAAAATCAAATCTTAGTATAATAAAGGAAAACCCTACCACAATTATTCTTCATCGATTCAGTGTCCGATATATGCTCGCTTTCTTCTCCTACGTATGGCTCTTCTTCCCTATCTGGGTCTTCAACCTCCGGCGGCCGGACCGCTGAGTTCGGCGGCAGTGGAGCTCTTCCGCCGGACCTCGGAATCCATTCATTCCATGTTTCTGTCAGCATTTCACCCCTTCTGCACTTCGAGTAAAGAATTTCCATGCAAGGTGACAGATCCACCCGAAAATTAGAAAGGAGTTTTAGCTTCAGATTGCTAAATAGACAGAACGAATTCAAGCTTTGAATGTTTTCACCTTATTAATGTGATGAGAGGTCGTTAGAGTCTCGAAAATGGTGCTATAATCTTTGTCCTCGACGACGGAGGCGGCGGTGAGAAGAGAAGATGCTGCGATGACGGACGGTTTGAATCCGGCGAAAGGAATGTCTGCTCCGGCGCCGGCGGAAAAAAGAAGTTTAATATTTGTTTAAGATTAACTAGGGTTTACTAAACAGAAACTAGGGCTTTACTATTTTGAGACTGGATTGTGATTCTGTTCACATACTGGCGTTTGAAGCCTCTGGTCATGCTGTAACAAACCCTAGCTCGGGAAAGATAATCGAGGAAGAAGAAGGCTGTCACTCCATAGTCAAGCGCCTTCAGAATGAGAAGCTCCATTGACTTTTCTTCCTGCAAAAACTCTCCTCCATGTCATGCTGTAGAAAGAAACATCAAAGATGAGAATAATCAGAATCTTGAAGAAAGATCGAATTTAAAACGATACCATGAGTTTGGAGACCTTGAAACTTCTGAAACTCATCTTCCAAGCAATCGAAAGGCAGCAGAAAGCGAGAAGACAAAGATTGTCTTCTTCATTTCCCAGCAGATTCTAAAACACCAATCTCCATGGCAGTACAGAGAGAGAGATCAGAAACAAAAATCGAGAAAAGACCCAGAAATATACACAGTTTAATCATTGAAATCTTTTTACGGGCAGATCGTTTCTTGAGATAAATCGATCGAAATAGCTCATCGCGAAATACGGAACGACGGCTCCGTAGCCTTGAGTTTCCGTTCTATTCAAAGCCTAGATGAACGAAATTCAATCAAGAAATGAATCGCATCAAACAAGAAATAGATTTTTTATGACGAAACAATACATACATAGACGATGTAACGAACGGCAATTCGCCGGAGCTCCTCCATGCGCCGGCAGTTGTAGTCAGCGGCAGCCATACAACTCGATTCTTCGGAGGACCAGTGCTCCAAAACTAGTTCATCATATTACTCTGGAAAATACAACTCGAATATACAACTGAATATTATTTCTTTAACTACTAAAAAACGTGGAGAGTACTGATCAGGTTAATTTCCAAGAAACTATTTTTGACAATTTCCTAGACAGAATTACATTTCCAAGTATGTTCACAGGAAAGGCTGGAGGGTCACAAACAGACCACTTAAATTCCAGTTTCCTTAGACATAACTTACTTACACAGTACAATTACACCACTGACCAGACGGTACGAAAAACGATAACAGATGTGATCCGAAAAATACTAGAAATATTTTTCTGCTCCGTAAAAATATATCGGCCAAGAAGTAAAAGAAATAATGCAAAAAATGCACACTGAGAATTTTACGTGGAAACTCAAATCGAAAAAAAAAAACCACGGAAACCGAGTCCAGAAAGATCTCACTATGAAAAATAGGATTTACAATATTTTTCATAGAATCAAATATTCTAGAAAATATTCAGTAAGAGAAATCATTACTCTTATAACTCACAATGTGCATAAAAGCACCACACCTATTTTTCTCTGACACTCTTTCTTTTCTCTCCCTCCAAAAATTCTCTCTCTATTTCAAATATTTTCCGATACAATTGTCGAATGAAGATTGAGGGATGATGAGAATGATTCTCAAACCTCTATTTATAGACATTTCACGAAGTGCGAAATCAAAAATTTGAAGGCGGGCAGAGGCGGGCGCAGCATGCGCGTTAGGCGCCGATAATGGAGACCTTATAGGCCTCCATTAAATGACGTGGGCCCCCTTTCATAAATGAGGGACCTCAGAAATCTCTCAATCCCGACTTATGAATAGTTATCTCTAATCCCACTGAGTCTCTACAGAATTCGTGTTTATTTCTGTGCAAGATTTTTGTCATCATATCTGAGCCATTATTGTCTGTGTGAATCTTCTCAAGATACACCTGCTTGTTGTCTAACACTTCTTGTATCCAATGATATTTGATATCTATTTGTTTGACTTCGAATGAAAGCTCGGGTTCTTGCTTAAATGAATAGCACTTTGATTGTCACAATATAAGATATATTTATCTTGTTGATGACTCAATTCTGCCAGAAATTTTTTCATCCACAAAATTTCTTTGCACGCTTCTGTTGTCGCAATAAACTCAGCTTCTGTTGTAGATAATGCAATTGATTTTTGCCTCTTTGATTGCCCTGATACACCTCCCCCTCCAAATGTAACAAAATAACCTGATGTTGATCTTCTAGAGTTGATATCTCCAGCCATGTCTGCATCAGTGTAGCCTACTAACAAAGGCTCTTTACTTGTAAGACACAAACTGAATTCAGAAGTACCTTTAAGATATCTCAGAATCCACTTTACCGCATTCCAATGCTCTTTGTCCGGATTTGATAAAAATTGACTGACTACTCCAATAGAATGTGTAATGTCAGGTCCCGTACAAACCATAGCATACATCAAGCTGCCAACTGCTGAGACATATGGAATTCTCTACATTTCTGCTTTTTCTTCTTCAATAGAAGGATTTTGTTTGGAAGTAAGTTTGTAATGATTAGCAAGTGGAGTGCTGACCGGCTGCGCCTTATCCATATAGAATCGGCTGAGAACTTTCTTAATATATTTCTCCTGCGATAGCCATAATTTTTCATTCTTTCTATCACGAGTGATACTCATCTCGAGTATTCTTTTTGTCGATCCTAAATCTTTCATGGCAAAAGACTTGTTAAGTTCTTGCTTTAACTTAACAATCTTTTCTCTATCTCGGCCCACAATCAGCATGTCATGGACATAGAGTAGGAGGATAGTGAATGTTTCGTTTGTGAACCTTTTCACGAATACACAATGATCTGATGAAGTTTTCTTATATCCTTGATGAGCCATAAAGGAATCAAACTTTTTGTATCATTGTCGTGGGACTTGCTTTAGTCCATACAGACTCTTTTTCAATCTACAAACCAGATGTTCATTTCCTTTGACAATGAACTCTTCTTGTTGTTCCATGTAGATTTCTTCTTCAAGTTCACCATGCAAGAAAGTAGTCTTTACATCGAGTTGTTCGTTCTCCAAATTTTGACTTGAGTCTAATCCAAGCACCACTCGTATGGACGACATTTTCACAACATGTGAAAATATTTCCTCAAAGTCAACACATTTCTTCTGACCAAAACTTTTCACAACTAGTCTGGCCTTATACCTTGGTTGTGAACTTTCGCTCTCAAGTTTAAGTCTGTATACCCATTTGTTCTTGAGTGTCTTCCGTCCCTTTGGAAGTTGAACCAACTTATAAGTATAGTTCTCATGCAATGATGTCATCTCATCTTGCATCGCATCTAACAAGTTATTCTTATATTGATGCTTCATAGCTTCCTCATAGCACTCAGGTTCGTCATCATCGGTAATCATCACATACTCGTTTCTAGAGTATCTACTCAATGATTGACGATCTCTTGTTGACCGCCTTAACGCTGCAGCTGGCTCCCGAGAAATCTCAATTTCTCTTTGGTCAACATCTTCAACTGCTCGTTCCCTCGATTCTCCAGCATCTCTCCCGTCAAAAGTTGATTTTTCCATATCAACTATTACAAGATGCTCACTAGTGATTTCAACATCTCTCTTATTTTCAAAGGTTTGATCTTCAAAGAAGACAACATCTCGGCTTCTGACAATTTTCTTGTCAACCGGATCCCAAAGTCTATATCTGAATGCATCATCTCCGTATCTAAGAAATATGCATTCATTAGCTTTGCTGTCTAGTTTTGACCTCTCGTCTTTTGAAATATGGACGAACGCCCTACGTCCAAACACTTTTAGATGCTGATAAGAGACGTCTTTTCATGTCCATAGTATGTTTGGCACTTCTCCATTCAGAGGTGCTGATGGAGACATATTGATGATAATTACTGCAGTCTCCATTGCTTCTCCCCAAAATGTTTTAGGAAGTTTTGAATGTGATAACATGCACCTTATCTTCTCAACGATTGTTCGATTCATTCTTTCAGTAACACCATTTTGTTGAGGAGTCTTTGGAACTGATCTTTCGTGTCTGATCTCGTGCATCTTGCAGTATTCATCAAATGATCTCATATATTCGCAATCATTGTCTGTGCGGATGCATTTTAACTTCTTTCCAGTTTCCCGCTCGGTTTGAGCATGAAATTGTTTGAAAATGTTAAACATCTCGTCTTTGGTTTTGAGTGTGTAAGCCCAAACCTTTCTTGAGTGATCATCAATAAATGTGACCATGTATAGAGCACCGCCTAATGTTTTTGTTGACATAGGACCACAGACATCTGAATAGATTGCTTCTAACACGTTTNACGTCAAAGTTTTTGCAGTACCGTTGGTCAAATTTATAATAAGGTGATCGTATGAATCAGGCAAACTTTGAAGTAAAAGTTCGGCTCTTTCATTTGAGTCGATTTTGTGCTTCATTGCCGTGAGTTGCGAGAACAAGGTGTTTAGAATATTGATGTGGTCTGTGACCATTGTCGACTCTGACATCCGAAGAGTATATAATTTTCTTTTTAAGAAAATTTTATTATGATTTGACTTTGCTTCATATAACTCTATCAGCGTATCACATATCTGCTTAGCGAAAAATTATTCTCGTTGAATTTTTCAATTTCAACCTTTCGGCCATAATAACGAGGCTCTCATACAACTTGTTGGGAAATACAACTCGAATATCCAACTGAATATTATTTCTTTAACTACTAAAAAACGTGGAGAGTACTGATCAGGTTAATTTTCAAGAAACTATTTTTGACAATTTCCTAGACAGAATTACATTTCAAAGTATGTTCACAGGAAAGGCTGGAGGGTCACAAACGGACCACTTAAATTCCAGTCTCCTTAGACAGAACTTACTTACACAGTACAATTACACCACTGACCAGACGGTATGAAAAACGATAACAGATGTGATCCTAAAAATACTAGAAATATTTTTCTGCTCCGTAAAAATATATCGGCCAAGAAGTAAAAGAAATAATGCAAAAAATGCACACCGAGAATTTTACGTGGAAACCTAAATCGGAAAAAAAAAACCACGGAAACCGAGTCCAGAAAGATCTCACTATGAAAAATAGGATTTACAATATTTTTCTAGAATCAAGTATTCTAGAAAATATTCAGTAAGAGAAATCACTACTCTTATAACTCACAATGTGCATAAAAGTACCACACGTATTTTTCTCTGACATTCTTTCTTTTCTCTCCCTCCAAAAATTCTCTCTCTATTTCAAATACTTTCCGATACGATTGTCGAATGAAGATTGAGGGATGATGAGAATGATTCTCAAACCTCTATTTATAGACATTTCACGAAGTGTGAAATCGAAAAGTTAAAGTCTGGCGGAGACATGCGTAGCATGCGCGTTAAGTGCCGATAATGGAGATCTTATAGGTCTCCATTAAATGACGTAGGCCTCCCTTCATAAACGAGGGACCTCACAAGTCCATCGTCGTATGGCGATCCATGAGAGCAGAGGAAAATCAGAAATTCCTTCTTCAATTCTTGTTCTTGAACAACTGTTCGTCACTCGTCTCATCGGCTGTGCACCCTTCATGCAACAAATCAGATATCCAATCATATCTGGCCACGTGTATATTAAATATTTACTTCTATGTTTCATGTGATTGGTGTACGTGAATTCCAATAAATTTTCATTTTTATTTTGAATATTATTTATTTTCTTAATTTTCAACCAAAATTGTTGTTCATGCTTAAAGCTAAAATGTTTTATCATCCTAAAGTTTGTGCTCAATGGTTCGATTTCGATATTTTTTATTTCGTATAATTTTAAAATCTATCTGCTTGCAATGCTTACGTCTGTTTATTTCATTTTCAAGTGCAACAAAATTATTTTTGCTTTGATTTCTCTTATACGATTTGAAACTAAAAAGCTTTACACATTCGGACAAAGATTTCTTTATATCGTGCATTGAAAATCTCCAAATACAATACGAGTTCAAATCAAATCATATGTTCCATCGACAAAATGGGTGATCTCTGATACTAAGGCTCGTTCTCTTCTGTATAGAATATAAAAGTGTACTCTCTTGTTTTATTTTCTTAAAATATACGATGTATCGAACATTAATAATTATTTATTATATTTAATGTTTAAAAAAAGCCAAACATATAATTCCAAGAAATATAACGAGGCCAACATTCATTAAAGCTGAAATATTTCACCAAACTTATAGTCAATTTGGAGACAAAATGTTTCTAAAAGCACGGTGTTCGACCGGAGATATGTTTTCATGCAGAAGAACGATGAGTTCATCGCGAAATGCAGAATAAATGTGCAAAAAAATGATACCTTCATTTCGTGAAGATGGCCTTTAGTTGCATACTCTTCATTTTAATCATTTCCATGCTCTCCATGCCCTCTCATCGAAGATAGACCCTTCCGATCCCATTTTTTGGCTTTCCATCAATTCTATCATTGGCCTTTCCCTGCTCCAATTTTGTGGAACAAACCCAACAAAACCATGCTTAAAATTTAGTTGACTTATTTTTTCTATAATTTACTCAACATTTAATACTAAACTATGCATGAGAAGGTGATAACTAGCTGGTCATCGATTTATATACGTACCTTTATGTTTTGTCTTGTTACCTTGCCTCCAACTCTTGTCTCTTTATCATTGACCTTGTGATTAGATGGCATTCTCCCATTGACATTCTCTTTACCCACGACCACGATTTTGTTTTTCCCCACGTAACTTCCTTTTCCCTTAGCCCCATGAGTAGCCTGCAGAGAGTTTGTCTGAGTAACTCTTTGTGGTGCCAAAGCTTTCGCATGCCCTGTCTGCAACTAGATTATCAAAGTCTTTCTCTATATAAAGAGAGTGCAAAAAACAGGTAGTGGAATCATGAGAGCAAACAATTATTATATTCAAGCAAAGAAAAAAAACATTGATCAGAGAACTAACTAGTCGGAAGTTTGACCAAAAATCTCAACTTTTTGATTTTTACCTTTGGTTTTACCACTTCCTGTTTTCCTGTCTTAGCTTGAAAGCTTCTACTAGTGGGTCTAGAGGAGGACTTTTCTGCTTCAACAAGTATGGCGGGTGCTTTAGTATTAACAGATTTCATTTTGTTCTTTGATGAACAAGTCATTCTTCCTACATTTCTGATCTCCAAATCTCTATTTTTCAGACACTTTGGCATGGAGCTTTTGACATCACAAACCGTATTGGAACACGAACCCACGCTAGATGTTTTGCGTATAAGAAGAGACTCGGAGCTGCCTGATCTTTCAATTTTTTTCATTTCCACCCTTGATGCTTGACTAGTAACACGAAAGTTTTGAAGACTTTTCCTCATTATTGAGATAAGGCGATTGGATTGGCCATTTACTTTACTCGACACCTCCACAACCTGTTGCTGCGATTTGATCTTACTCTCAGTTGTAACCGTGCTGTCTGTCCTCCTTTCTCGATTTTGTGTCGAAGAAGTAAATCTACCTTTAGAATTCTCACTAACCGATGATGTTTTTAATCTACTTGGCATGACATTCATGGCATTACTACTCTCACTAAAACTATACTTTGAACTAGAAATACTAGTTGGGTTTATATAGCTTGGTTTTGGCTTCAATCTTCTTGCCAAATTTGAATTTAGGATAGGAGAACTTCCTCTTAAAATGTCCATAGGATGCTGGTTATTCAATATCAAGTTTTCTACTTGGCCTCCCCAATTCTTTCTCTTAAAATCTTTCCCTCTGGATTTTGAGACTGATGATGGAAGTTTTGGAGATGAAGCTCCTACTGATTCACGCTCTGAGGCTTTTAATTTCTCACTAGAGTGAGAAAATGCAGACTTCAGTTCATGAGCAGAACACCAATGGAAGCTGATAAGTATATGAATTTCAAGATCAAATTTCAACAAAATATCCACAACTTTGATTAGTAGAAATAACAAAAAAGAATAGATGCGTACATGTGGCTTGATCTGAACCATTCATCAGCTCTACCACAATCAAATGTCAACAATTTCAATAATTACTACATCTTGAAGAAAAGAAAATGACAGGAACTATAATAAGATCCCTCAAAATAATCATTAAAGAACTCACATAGAGTGAATATAGAGGTTGGCTTCTTGAGTGAGGTCTACCCACATTGGTGCCTCTATTTCTTCCTGCACATAAAACAAAGGGAATCCAGAATAGAGAGATCTGGCCCTAAAGCATGCCAATAATCTTTCTCAACAAAACTAGCAAAGTTTTTTAGCAGTATTCTTCTCCCCAAACTACGCCAAGATTTATCTAAATAGCTATATCCTAGAAACATGCAAGATTGATCTAAATAACTACATCATAGAAACATTAGCAGATTGAACCTCAGAACTATAATCAACTAACATATCAACAGTTGGACGTAGGAATCGCCCTCTCTGGCTATCACAAATCGTCAAGATCATTGATTTTATCGAGCTACATTCAGTTGGATTAAAACGAGGCAATCGAGAAAAAAAATCTAAAGAAAACCGCATTCAAGAACAAGCGAACCTGGCGAATCAAACGCCTAGAACATTCTAATTTACCATAGAAACAAAAGTATTTGAACAAGGATAAGAAATTAGTAAAAGAAAGACAATCAAAGTCATAATAATTCTTCGAAAGGGAAGAAGGCGGGACTTACCAGAAAAGCCCAGTGATCATTTGCTCTCACAGAAACCATTTCTGTCTCCAAAAAACCAAGAACTCTAGGATCGAATTCGAAATCTTAAGAGCGATCAAAGATAATCGCGTTCAATCGAGGGCTTCGAACTCTCAATTTTAGCAGAAAGGCACTGGCTCTCTCTCTCTCCTCTCTCTCTCTCTCTCCATCTCCATGCTTCATCAAACTGTATCTGAAATATCAGTGACAAGACCTTAATCTTGTGGATTCCATATCATCAAGTTTGAATGTTCAGATAATCTCAACCGTTGAATGTGAGTACTTTTTGTTGATCAGTTTTGAAAATGAAATGACCGTCGCCGATTAAATCCTACGGTTTAAATAGTAATCCTTCTGCTTATCCGACCGTTGGTAAATTCAAACAACAGATACCAATTACGATACTGCCACTAACCTCTATTTATTCACCCATTAATTTACAGAAGAGATGATAAAGTTAGAAGTATCTTTTTATTATATTATCTTAACTTATATTTTGATGTGTCAAATTTTTATAAACAGAATAAATATTATAAATAATTTTTTAATTATAATATATTAAAAATATTTTAATTAGATCAATTTAAATTTGAGTTAATTAAAATAATTCTCAACTTAATTAAAATAAATTGCATATTATCAACATGTATAATTGTAAGACTTCGAACTCAAATGAATAGGTACTAGGTGGGGAATAGGTATTGTGTTGAGGGTAATATCGTAACTTACTTACAAGAAAAGCCATATTAACTTAAACAAATGAATAATAATCGAAAGTCATTTCTTACAAATTTATGCAAAATGTTGAACAGGTCGTCGTCGAGAGCAGAGAGCTGGTTGACCGTCGCCGTCGCCGTCGTTTCGACTCGAAGCAAGGTAATGGATTAGTTCTTAAGATTACACACTGTTTGGTTTCTGAAACACTGAAGATTCACTGTCGTGTTCTTGTTCTTCATTGGATTTATGTTTTTGGTTCTCTACGGCCTGATTATAGGTTGTAATCTTTCGCTCGTGCCCTAACTTGATCTGTAGATAATCGATGCTTGAGCATCTTTGAGAAATTGTTGACGATTCTGTTGGGAGTATAAATTCCCGACAATTTCAACCATGGTTCTTGATTGAATAAAAAATTGGTCAATCTATTATTTGTCTGCTGACCTAGAAGAGAGTCCACTGTGTCTAGATTCTTGGGAATGGAGAGGTTTAAGGATGTTCTCGATCGTTATTCACCGGATCGCAAAAAACTCAAAGTGCTCAAAGAAAGAAGGAAAGAACTCGACAGGGTGTTGAATGCCAGAAAAAGGGATATTCTTGATCTTGATGCCGATCAGATTGACGATAAGGTCCGAGAATTGGACCGGGAGATAAAAATTGTATGCGATAAGACTACGGGGAGAATTTTCGATGATATTTGCGACAAAGAAGATGAAACTTCAATGGCGAGTTCTTCATCCTCAGGATCACCTGAAGATGAAGCTTCACCCTCGAATATTAATGGCGGAGAACAGAAGCAGACAGTGTTCGGACAGGGGGGATTCGGTTCAACCAAAATCATCAACTCGAGATCGAACATAACGAATAAATTCGGATATGTTCATATCGAGAATAAGTACTATCTATAGACAAGAAGGAAGAGGAAAGAATAAGATGATCCTAATTTGGTTAGTATGATTTACACTTGGTTTAAATTTGGTAGCTCATTGTGATTGCATTCTTTGGCTATATGTTGAACTCTTGATGATTACTGATCAAATTACCGATTTTGGTTTTTGGGTTTTGGTTTCTGATAGTCCCGGGAAGATAGCCGATGATGTACGGATTTGTTGAGAAACCCTGATTTGATAGCAAAAACGAGCGATCGGACGAACAATCCGAGACGAGCTAAACAAAATGGTAAAACAGAGGAAAGATTCAGGGATTTTGCAAGATGTAATTCTCCAAGCCAAGAACAAATTCAAGAGCAGGCTTGGTAATATTCTCTTTCAGGTGAAGTTTCAGATCATAATCTCCATCTCCTGAGAATGCAAACACGACCGTTACATCCACTATCGTCTCTTCCTCTCCGTTCGGTGTGAGCTTGAAGCTTGTCCGGAACGAAGAATACTCACTTTCCAGTATTGCTCCTTCGATCACTTCTGTCCCGAACGTATACGTCGATTCGTCGAGCTCCACTATCTTCTCCTTGGCCGTCTTCATCTTTCTCGATCCTGGTTAAAAACATGGATCATTTCAGAATTCACCGTTCTTTTGATTGATAACTTTAACTTTTGATTGATAACTTTAACCGTCGAGGGTGGGGAAGAAGAAGAAGCTCACTAGAACCGAGTTGGAAGAAGAGAACAGAACCGAGTCCACCGTCTCCTTGGATCATGTCTAACTTTTCGACGAAATCCGGCATCACTCTCGGAATCATAACTTGATAATCCTTTGACATAGCTTTCCATAGCCGTTCTGCACTAACTCTCAGCTTTGCCCGAGCTGAAGCTTCCATAGCCATGGCCGTCTTTTCTTCTTCTGATTTTTCTGTCTGGTTGCAGAGGGAAAAGTTTGAGCTTTTTTT
>QAOC01004348.1:258480-295957 GCA_003255005.1 Begonia fuchsioides
TAGTATATCTAATTCCACTCTTTTATCTAATTTTTCAATTTCGTCATTCAATCATCGTATCGAGAAGTTGTAGAAAAAAAAAAAAAAATTAGATAGTTATATGTACAAGTACAATACATTTAATTTATTTTTTATATGATTGTTAACATCTATGAAAAAAATTATTAAATTAAGTTTAGAAAAACTAAAAAATCATATTTAAATTCAAATGTAAGATACGCATAACAATAATAGTACGTTTAGCTTCTTATTTTATCATTTATTACATTAATTACATAAATAATTATTCAATAAGTTTATTTTGAGCATAGAATAAGAAATCAAGTGCAATTTGGCCTCCAAGGTAACTGTGATTAGGTTAATCAAATTAGGGGTGAGATAGTTATGAACCTTTAGTCTAGTTTAATCATAAAATAGAATTAGAATTAGTGATCATGATTTTATAATCAGAATTCGAATCTTGAAATATAGTCCAGTTCTAGTTTGGTCCCGATTTTGACTTTCGCTTCATATTTATGTATTTGAGTTTTGGGTGATTAAGCTCAGCTTGAAACTAGTGTATCAATTTTATATTTATATTTTATTTCATTTGATTTTGGGTCAAATTTATTTCACCTTAGTCATTTTTTGACATATAGTCCGATTTTACTATCTTTTTACTTCTAAAGACGAGAATCAGAACATGAAATTTTAAATAATTGGGACGGTAATACCTTTCTCTTCGTCTCAGGTCGACGGATCTTCTCCATTAAAAGATCCCCTATATGGATAATATACATTCTAGTTGATCGAGCCTAATTCTAATTGTTTTGTTTCGAAGGGGTGAGTCGTCCTATTCAGATATTCACGATCAAAAATAATCTGACTAAAAATAACGATGGTGCCTTTCCCCTTTCGCCCATCTCCTATCAGCTTAAAAAAGACAATAAAACCCTTTAAGATGTCTCGTCCACGGCCTGCTGTCCTCCCCTAAAGTGTATATTACTCGAAAATTAATGTCGTCTAAGCCACTCTAATTAAGGACTGTAGTTTATCAGATCAGACTATTTGTCGGTTGAGCTCCGATGCCGGTGTGTCCGCCATCGTCGTCATCCTCCTCATCTGGCCATCAATCTCTGAGCAACACCAAGTTCTGGGTCCTACATGCTATTCTCGCCGGAGTCGCCGTTGCATCTGCTGTAGGAGCTCGAGCGTATTTGGGAAAATCTAAGAAGTTTCGGAGCAGGGTGGTCGGGATTATTCCTGCCCGTTTTGCATCTTCCCGCTTTCATGGGAAACCTCTGGTTGAGATCCTTGGAAAACCCATGATCCAGGTTTGTTTTCACTTTCGCTTCCTCTTCTTCTTATTCTATTTCTGTTGAATGTCTTGCTGATCTATGTTTCCTGTTTATCTTCTGCAAATTATGTAGGAAGTAAGGATTTCTGTTGAAACTTTCTAATTATAGTGTTACATGATATGATTGTAAAAAATGACGTATTTCCTGTTGAAAATGGGCTATGTTAATGTCTTCGTGGATCAGAATGGTCAAAGAAGATTTTCAAGCTGCCCCAATTGTTCTTAATTTTGAGCTGATTGACTTCATTATTGCTATCTATGGGTGAGATAGAAATGCATTTTTTTTTTCATTTTTGAATGTTAAATGCATCTTATATAATTCTAAAAGTCACACAGAAGTGGACAAGGTCAAGAGGTTTTCAGATATTTTAGGGGATCATTTGGCACAGGAAACGACTGAATATATTAGAAAGTGCAACTTAAGTAATGTAGGAGAGAATTCTCTAGTATTCATAGGAAGTGAATCAATTAATTTAAGATTTTTTTTGTCTACTCTGCGTGGATGCATCTGTGATGAAATGAGATTATCTGAGAATTTTACCTAGGAAATTATTGCGATGTTTCTAAAAAAATATTGCCTTCTCCTACTTGTTCTTTTATTCATGGTCTTGGATAATAATTGAGAAGAAAGCCTATCATGCATGAATAGTTGATCTGTTGATTCAAATGTAAAATCTCTGCTGCAGAGAACATGGGAAAGAGCTAAATTGGCTAGCACATTGGATCATATTGGTGAGCTTTTCCATTTGTATTTCATGATGTTACTATTGACTTCAATTGGAAGTTACCTTTGAAGCTATCAATGATCCATTTTTTAAGTACCCTTATACGGCTAGCAAACCAAACTTTTTATGAAGCGTTATTCAGAGTGGATCTTAAATTATAAACTTGAGCTTAATCTTCAAAACCTAGTATTTTAAAGACAGTTGTCCCTTCAAAATGCAGTGACAATTTGTTTTTAGACCGGAATTGACATCCCAGAACAAGTTTGTTAATAAGTAGTTACCTTAAAGTTGCCTTCCAATAATAGTTTTTTGATAAAGGTTTCTTTCATGGGAGTAAAGAAAAAGTTTGATTATAACTTGGACTTTGTTATATTTCTGAGGCCTGGATTTATGCATCGATATCATATGGCTAGTCAAGGCTCCTACCCCGATCATAACTTATTTGTAGTTCATTTATTTTATAGTTGTTGCAACCGATGACGAAAGGATTGCAGAGTGTTGTCAACAATTTGGTGCTGATGTCATAATGACATCAGAATCTTGCAAAAATGGTATGTAGATTATTTATCTATTTCTTTTAAGCATCTCATTGGACTTTTGCATCTAACGTTAATTATTAGGCACCGAGCGATGTAATGAAGCACTTAAAAAGATGGAGAAGAAGTATGATATTGTTGTCAATATCCAAGGGGACGAACCTCTTCTTGAACCTGAGATAATTGATGGAGTCGTTAAAGCTTTACAGGTTAACTTCATCATTGCCATTCTTCCATTCAACGCTCATCCAATACTAAAAAAAACATGTCTACTTTTCTTTTCATTTTTTGCTTGTCTTGTCAATTTAAGTGGTAACTTTGGAGATGTATTCGAATAATATTTGAAAATTAGCACTAAACTAAGTTTTTGTATTGAATGGAACTTTTGTAACTTAGAATTTGCTTGATCTTATGTTTGATTTTGAATAATTACTCTTTTTTTTGCTAATTTTGATAAAGTCAGTGTTAAATTCAGCTAAATTATTACTACAGGCAGCCCCAGATGCTGTGTTTAGTACAGCTGTCACGCCCTTGAAGCCTGAAGATGCATTTGATCCAAACCGAGTGAAATGTGTGGTGGACAATCGCGGCTATGCTATATATTTTTCGAGGGGATTGATTCCTTTTAACAAGTTTGTTCCTTTATTCGTCAATTACTATTATTTATAAAATTTATTAAATTTGTACTTATTTGTATGGTACATTGGCTTACATTATCGTAATAAAATATGATGAGCTATCTTACTTGTTGCTCCAGGTCGGGGAGTATCAATCCCCATTTTCCGTATATGCTTCACCTTGGTATTCAGGTATCATAATCTATGATGTAACTATACAATATTTTATATGCTTGATTATATCGTCATTGCTAATGAAATTTATTTTTTTTCTGTTTTTTCTTTCTTTTTTCCCAGAGCTATGATGCAAAATTTCTAAGCTTATATCCAGAACTTGAGCCTACTCCTTTGCAACTGGAAGAGGATCTGGAACAACTGAAAGTCTTAGAAAATGGGTACAAAATGAAGGTATTCTTTTGCTATTTCTCTGAAAAATCATAACTGAATATTGATTATTATCTGAAAGGACCATTTTATAGCAATTTAAATACTCGAATCCTAGCAGTTAAGTAAAAAATTTAGTGGCTAAGAACATCGCATTCATTCGAGTCATAAATTTCAATTCTAAAGTTTGATGACTCGAAGTATGCCTGAGGCGATGAAAAGCTCATAGTGGGATAAAGTTTTGGAAAAATAAATTACAGAAATTTATGTAATTAAATATTATATTATCGACCTGATTCGGTGAATCATTTTTTCATTCAATGAGATTTTTAACGTAGAATTTTAATATATTATCGACGAATTTCTTTCCTCAATATCATGTTTTATTATTACAAGTTGCTTAGAATTTATACTTGCCACCAAAAGTAATCAGTACATCGATTTTTAAATTTGTTGGATATACTATTAGGTTATAAAGGTTGATCATGAGGCGCATGGGGTTGACGTCCCGGAAGATGTCGAAAAGATTGAATGTTTAATGCGAGAACGGAACTTGTGCTAGTTTATATGGCTATGATATAATCTACCCATAAAGTCGAGGGGGCGCTTAAGCACAAAGCTTGATCTGGTCAGTTTGGTTCGGTTTGTTTCGATTCGGTTGGATAATTAGTATATTCTTTTGAACTATTTTTGTTTGACTCCTTTCGAATGTCACACTTTGATGTCTCGTTTTAGATTTCAATAATAAGTCGAATTTTTTTTAAACGAGCGAAGCTTCATTTGTGAATCCGATGATTTGTTGTGCTGATATTCGAATTATTATTCGATCTTTAATATTTTTCGTGTATGAAATCTTTGATTATGGTCATCTATGGATAGATGAACGACGGAATATTATATATGTTTGGACTTTTATTTTTACATGCACTCTACATGGTTATAGGGAAGTTTACAATAATTTAAGGGTATTTATCACTCAAAATCTTAAATTATAATGCCATTGATATCTACTAACTGTAAAAAATTATTAGGCGGTAAAAATTTAGTAGGTTGCGGTTCAAATGTGGTAACATGTACTTGAAAATAGGTAAAAATTACACAGAAAGAACAAAGGAACTCCGTTCTTCGGATTGATTGGGGTCGACAAAACCGGGTCAGAACTGTTAACTGAATTGGAATAGACAGTTTTAATTCAGTCTTGGTTCTGATTTTTAAAAAACTGTGACTTATGGGCCAGTGTCGGATTTTAAAAGTAAAAAATTGTGAAACCAAAATTGAGACCGTGAGTCAAAAAAATTCTAGAATCAAGTAAAATTCGACCTAAATCCTAATTATATCTGATATAAATTTAATATAATTGATTATAAACTTGTCTAATTACTTAAAACTCGACTCAAATATAATAAAAAATATATTTTATTATTATATTTTAATTTTTTTAACATAAAATAAAACTGAGTTAAAAGCGAAATGAAAATCGAAACCATTGATTGTAGTGCCGGTTCCAAAAATCAAAAACTGTGAATTCCGATTCCGGTTCTATTTCAACATAAAACCGGCCAGACCGACTCGTATACACCCCACCCCTAACAAATGATTCTAGAGTTATTCTATTATCATATTTTTTTTATGTATCTTAGAATTTAGATGTATTTAATGAATAATAATATAAATTATTATTTATAAATATGAATTTATGTATTTTAACGAAATTACAAATTGTTGACGTGGCAAAATTCTATTTTGGAGAGAATAAAAAAGTGGAGAAGCCACTCCCCATCCTCATCTTCCCCAGCTACCGCTTCGTCATCCATTCGTTCGTCGCCTCTGCAATCTCTCTCTCTGCTTTAATGGCTCCCGCGCTTGAGCTTCTTGCTCTTTCTCGCTCCTCAACTTTGGCATCTCCTCTTTTATCTCCTATGTCCGCCTCTTCCTTCACTTCTTTCTCTGGCCGTCGTTCCCCCGTTTCCTTGCCACAAGTGGGAGGGCTAAAGATCAGACCCAATCACACCTCTCGACCTGTTGAATCGCTGATTTCCGGGTCCAGATTCACTCGTCGTACAGGGAGTATTGTGTGCGAAGCGCAGAAAACTGCTGTCGAAGGTGATATGTTTTTTCATTGATTTCGCTATTCATTTTTCTTTTCTTTTTTTCAATTCTCTGGTCATTCTTGGAGTTCTTTTGTGACGCTCTGGATTTGGGGAATGTGCTTTCTTGTTTCTCCAAAAACATAGTTACTCTAATTTTCAAGTGGTATGTATGGTAGGATCGGCAAGAATTATTGAGGGAATAGCTTGAATTTTCAAATTTAAGCATA
This sequence comes from Begonia fuchsioides, assembly GCA_003255005.1. NCBI lineage: Eukaryota > Viridiplantae > Streptophyta > Magnoliopsida > Cucurbitales > Begoniaceae > Begonia > Begonia fuchsioides. The sequence continues at coordinate 264,396 of QAOC01004348.1, forward strand.
GTTCCAAGTTTGAGTTTCAGTATGTTTATTCTCTCTTTTTAGAGGCTGACAAAAGGGATAGTGTCTTGTACTTGCATCCGTTGTAGGACTAGGAGTTAGAAGAAGTGCATAAATTAAGCTTCATTTCTTGGATATATTAGTTTCAAACTTGGTTGTATCACCATTGATATATGATCACCATGCTGGTTCAGCTGTGGGGTCTTTACTTAGGTTTCTACCATTTGTACGTCCCAATCCACACTCTCTTCATGTTTTTCCATTCTATGACTCATTGTACACCTTCTTAAACTAGTTATAAATCATGCAGTTATGTACTTCCGCAGATGAAATACGATGAATATTTACATCCAAGTGGAGATCTTTGCAGGCTGTGTAGTCATGATATCTGTGGTTGATCGTATAAGCAAGTTCCCATTTCATTTTTAGAATCAGGAGGAGTTTCTTTGAGTTTGTTTAACCTCCAATGATTTTTGCAGTTGACATTCATCATAGAGAATTAGAACTTTCGAGTGATGGGTTACTCTTGTTTTCGACAATTAGATGATTGCGGCATATCGGTTCGAACTATGATTGTTACGAACCCAAATCCTCAGGATTCCCTTTTAGGGAAACATTATTCCCGACGGGTCTAATTATTTAATTACTAATTATTAGTTGTTATTTTAATTAAGTTTGCGGGTCAGATTAGTCTTTTCATATTAATTAGGTCATGAAGTCTATTTAAAAAGTGTTAACCCTACGTACGATCGATCAATCAAGAAATTCAACTTTAGTATTTGCCTCTTTCTTTTCTCTGTTTTCGATGTCTGGACGAGGGATGATTACTCGATCCCAGGGAAAACCTTCTGAAGGGGAAAACCCTAACAATGATGTTTCATATTTACTCTTTGCAGCTTTATATGTAAATCCGATTGAGATTTATAGCTTGTTTTTGTTGGTCTTTTGTTGTCTTCCCTTATTCTTTCATTGATCCATGTCATCATAATACCGACTTTATCGGTCAAATCCCGACGAACTTACAACAATATACTACTCGTATTTTGATAATTGCAGTGCCTGCTGTTGAAGATGGAACTTGGCAGACTTTCGTCATGGAATGCGACGTTCCGGTTTTGGTTGAATTTTGGGCTCCTTGGTGTGGCCCCTGCCGAATGATCCACCCGATAATCGATGAATTGGCAAAGGAGTATGCCGGGAAGCTCAAGTTTTACAAGGTCAATACCGACGATAGCCCGACGATCGCAACCCAGTATGGCATTCGAAGCATCCCGACTGTTCTAATCTTTAAAGACGGTGACAAAAAGGAAGCGATCATCGGGGCCGTTCCGAAATCCACTTTGACTACTAGCATCGAGAAATTCTTATAGAGTTGGTAGGTAAGATTAATGCATAATTCTCGTTTGCTCATGTATAGTTCATGCATATGTTGTATTTTCGATGAACTCTGGCTACACCTTAACATTTATAGATCAGAACGATTGCTCGGTTTGATGAAACTGAAATTTCCGGTTCTTAGCTTTTTTTATCTTAATGATTAAACTGGGCACAGTTTGGATCGGTTTTTAGTCGGAATTGAACACTGATCTGTGAACTGAAAGAAGTTGGACCAAGATTTTTATTAGATTGATCCGGTCGGGTATTTGTTTACAAACACTAAACCTGACAGATCCACAAAATATGGTTCAGCTCGTGTCCAGAGGTTGTTTTTGTTATGGTTAGGGGTGAAAATTGGTTTGGTTTGAACCAATAAACCAAATGAAATCGATAAAACCAAATCACAAATTGAAGCGCAAACCGAACTCTATTGTAACAATTGAGCCAAGTCCGAGCTACTACTGGCCAGCCGAGACAGCTAGCGACCTCCAGTAGGGGTGGGCAAGGGTCGGTCCGATCGTATTTTATCCCAAAATAGACGAATAACATGGTTCAGCTCGTTTCCATTTAATTTGCAGTTCCGGTTCATTTTGCAGAGCCCTAACTTCTAGTAAAGAGCGGCCGGTCCGCTCAATTTATCGGTAGCTTAACACCAGGGCTTTCATTCCCATTTCATTTCCGAAATCTTGATCTTTATCCTCTGCTAGTCCTCTTTGATTCGATTCTCCTTTGAATCTCGGGGAATCGAAAACTTCGTTGGAGCTTCCTTCGATTCGGACTTGCTGTAGAAGTTTTCCGGTACTAATTTCAGTAACTCTCTTTCAAATGTCGATTTTTTGTTAATTAACCGCGTTGGAAACAGAAAAATTGCGTTTTTCATTTGGATTGAGCATTAGTTAGTTCAGGGAGTTGTATAGAGATTTTTTTCTAGGTTTAAAGGCGTCTGCTAAATTTTTCATGTATCTATTTCATTGATACATCAATTTTCTCTTGCCATCTCAATGATTATTCAGTTTTAATGGCAATTTCTTGAAAAAATAAATATTTTGTTGGGGCTGGAAGATAAGAGAGGAACACAGACGTTTGATAAGTGGAGATTTGAATTTCTGTTGTCAATTGGTGGATGAATCATTGTTCTTCTATGAAAAACCTTATCAATTGTCTTCCTTCCAACCTTCAGTAAGAAACTACAAAAAAAGGAAAACAAACACGAGTACTGAACTTTGAGATGTCCCAATGCCAAAAATAAGACTAAATATATTAAAAAAACATATACAGAGGCTCAACATGTAGATCTATAAATGAATTTTATGACATTATCTAAAGCGAATGGGCACATTTGAAATTGTGTAGATATATAAATGATAGATGAATCACCAAATCAAACCAATATTGTTGTGAAATATTCAAATTATGCTAATGATAAAATGTTGGATTAAGCTATGCACTCGGTGAAACTCTACTGAAAACAAATTTGCTAGAAGGAATTAACAGAAATATATTTGAAGTTTTCAAACTTGGAAAACTAATTGGTGCTATGTAATCGTCCAAGAGTGGTAATTGAAAATATTTTTTAATTGCATCGTGGATGTAATTTGTTGTTTGAGGGTGTTAAAAGCTTGGAGTATATCTTTGCGGCGGGGCTTGTAATTCTCTTCGTATATTGTGTTTTGCATAAATAATTGAAATTAGGGCCTGGATTATTCAATGACGAAAATATTACTGATCTATTTTATCAATTATCTCTTTTCTACGATTTTGATAAATTTTAAGTGCATCAAATATATCTTTCTCAATACAATTGTTGATTCTCCCTTTCAAGTGTGTGGACATGGCTTGATCGAAAACTCTATGATTTCAGTTATTTGAATACTCACCGTATTATTTATTTAGTTTTTTCAAGCTCTCTCTCTTCCATGTTTTCAAGCTAGAGAACATCACGAAATGTTTGGAACTTATTGGGTTGTCTAAGTGTTTGTTATTGTGTCTTCTCTTCTGCAAATGAGTCTTTTTCATGGACTTTGTAATTTATTAGTCAATTGGCATATCTAACACGAAAGACAAATTATTTCTTTTTAGAATATTTTCGATTAGCAGTGTCCTTTTTTAGATATTATAATTGCAAAGTATGTAATGTTGAGAGAACTGAAAAATATCAAATTCTAATTACTGGTTTTTATTTTGTTAATTTTCAATTATATTTTCCTGTTCAGGGAGCTTTCATTCCAGGCCACTTAGTTTAGAGTAGATGAGCTATCTTGCTAATTGACTGGTCCAATCTGATATTAGGTTTGACTGTATTATCCACTGAAATTGCCATGATGTATTGCTTTCCTGAAGATTCATATTTTGGATTGAACTGAAATTTGATGAGATATTTATTTATTTTTCCTGTCTAAATATGAATTTCTATCAACCACAAAAATAGTAGGAACCCAAGCGAATAATCTATTCACCCGTATACATCTGAGGAGATAATTTGTTTTCTGTTGCTAACCATAAAGAGATATTTCTTGAGTAATCTTTGAGAATCAATCTGGATTCCTGTTATAATACCTCGATGAAACGTCACATTGAATTGCGAGGTCTGTTATCTCAGAAAGCTGTTTATTTGGTGGCTGCAACACATGGGAAGCCGAGGAATTGTGGCTGACAAATGGTCGATGAGAATTCTCTGGGCTTGTGCCATTGGAAGTGCAGTCGGTAAAAGTTTCATGCTTTTCACCTGACATAAGCTCAAATTCGAAGAACTACTCAGTCTCATATTGATTTTGTTCGGATTTTATTCAGGGCTGTATATGGTTGCTGTAGAGAGACAAATGCAGAACAGAGAGAAGATGCTGGCAGAAAGTTTGAAGAATATGGAGTCGAGCGGAGGCGACAATTAGTCGTTTTAAACAACTGCATCGGGTTTTTTGTAGGTGGGTTGTGGTAAGATATCCGGATCGTTTTTTTTTCTATTTGACCAAAAAAAATGCTGCAAGTGAATTGTGAGTTGTGCTGAGGATGCTTTTCTCAACTTTGTATTAGGATAGCATTAATAAATAACTTGGGAGGGCTTGCAGGTTTATTTTAAATATTCCTTCAATTTATTTTCTTTGTCGAACTCAATTGAATGTTCATTTGGGGATGAAATTAAAGCTAGTTGTAAAATTGAAATTATATTTTTATTCTAGAAATAAAGTGTTATTGTTCGCCAAAATACGTATACTCCCAAAATTCTTATTTAAATGTAAATCTCACGATTCAATCTGAATGTGAACTTGAACTGTGCAAACCGAAACTTGAAGTAAAACTAATCCAAAGCTAATTTGAATTTTTGGTTAGTCTTGTTTGAGGTCAATCATTCGATGGGTTTGAGTTTGGTTCTTATTTTATAGAAATCAACTCACCGGATCAGATCGGGTTGCGTTGGATACGGCCCTAATTTTGTGAAGCATTAGTGAAACTACAGTTAGTTGAACCGACTAGCGAACTCAAACTGACCATCCGAATTGATTCAAGTTGGTTGTTCGGTTTTCATACGGAAGCTGTGCAAAATGAAACCCTATTTGAACTTGAATTGAACCTTTGTGAAACCAATCTCGGAGGTCTCAATCCGACTCTGCTGGTTGGTAATTTGAATCGATAATATTGCAATCGAACCCGAACCGAAACGGCCAATGTGCTCTCCGCAATCCATTGAAACACTTCTTGTGTTTCTGCCACTCTTTCTCTCTCAATGCCTCCCATATTTAAACCCTAGCTGTCTCACTAACTTTCCCATAACTCAAAACTCGCTTTTTTTCGGGATTGCATGATGGCGATTTCTTCTTTGGCCCGGTTCTCCATTGTTCTCCTCGCTCTTCTCTGCTTTTTTGGCGCTTGTGAGAGCAGAAGTCTAGTGGATAACCACGTCGATGAAAAGGACGATGATTTGATGAAAAAAACTACGGTGGTGAACCAAAAGTGTGGCGGTTGGTGGTGGCGGTGGCCGGCCGACTTGTCAGATTCAAGGCCCGGGCAATTGTCAAGGTCAATGTTTGGGCAATTGTCAGTGTCAAGGGTCGAGTAATTGTGTCGGTCAATGCCAGGGCTCGTGTTCAGGATCTGTGAGTTATGGTTCGGGTTGGCCGATTTGTCAAGTTCCGTGTGCATGCCCTCGAGGGAACTCGGGAGGATATGCTTACGTCAACCAGAAATGGACGAAAATCGAAGGGTCCCATGGGACCCACGTTCGCATGTTTCCGATCAATGTTGCGATGCCACGTAGAACAAACATGATAAACAATGGGGTCGACGACGAGGCCCACGTCATGGAGCCTAATAACCAAAGTCCAAGCGAGACAACCAATGAAGAGATGACACGTGAAGTAAAACATGGGCCACATTGTGAAGCCTAAAAACCAAAGTCCAATCGAAGAAATGACACGTGAAGTAAACATGGCCCACGTCGTGAATCCTAAAAACCAAAGTGCAAGTGTGACAACCAATGAGGAAGTGACACGTCAAGAAAACCTGTGAACCCTAGCATGGCCAAAAAGGCCGAAGAACATTGAGGACCCCACAAGATAGACAATAAAAAAAGGGTTTTATTCTAAGATCATGCATTAATTATAACGTATTGGGATGCATGGAAATCATTTCAATGTGATTTGACTTTCATATTTAGGGTTTAATGAAAAAATCAGAAGCTCTTAAACTATAATCTACGAACTTGCGTTACGAATCTCGGGTCGAGCATTGCAGATTTTCTTTAAATTTTGGTTTTGCTATAAATATGTGGCAGCAGTAGTTGAGAAAATCGTGGATTTTTTGTAGAGAGAGAGAGAGAGAGATTGTTGAGATTTCCTAGACGATCGCCACGTGTTGTTTGTAGCAATTTGGAGAGAGATTTAGAGAGAGAGAGGGAGTTGCGAAATAAGAGAACTCAAAACTTGAGCTTGAAGACAGCACCCTAAACTTGGCGAATTGACTCCAATCCGAAGTCAGAACCTCTTCATTTTTCACTGGTTTGATCTCTCTCTCTCTCTCCTCTTGTTCTTGTTCTTCTTCTCTCTCTTCCATTAACGTATTCATTTTCTATTTAAACTCATATTCCTTGGCCATTGAACATACAGTGTGTTTGTCTCTCTTCGAAAACCCTTCTTTTTTCTTTTGAAAAGAAAGAAAATTGAGAAAGGGCGACAATGGAGGTAGAAATTACAGATACTGAAGCTCAGATTAGCCAAATCCCAGATCCTGAAGCACCTCCGATCTTCAAGAAAGCTAATCGTCCCATTACATTGAAGGTTCGATAGTTTCGGTTAATTTTCTCTTCTTTTTTTTTTATTTCGTTGAATCTATGGTAAAAATTTATTGGAAATAAGAGAAAAAATTTAAAAAAATTTAAAAAAATATACGAGCTTGCTGACTGGAATCTTGTGATGCAGTTTGTGGACGTTGTTTATTCGATTAAAATCAACCAAGATGGGTTCTTCAAAAAGGAGGGGAAATCAACGGAAAAAATTGTTCTCAGAGGCGTTACCGGCGTAGTTCATCCAGGGGAAATGCTAGCCATGCTTGGACCCTCCGGCAGCGGCAAAACGACGTTGCTGACGGCGCTCGGCGGCCGACTGGGTGGCCGGCTAGACGGAAAAATAACCTACAATGGAAAACCCTATTCAAATCCGATGAAAAGAAACACCGGTTTCGTGACTCAGGACGACGTTCTTCTTCCTCATTTGACCGTCTTAGAAACCCTAATTTTCACGGCCCTTCTCAGACTTCCCAACTCTCTCACCAATCAAGAGAAAGCCCTCCATGCAGAAGCTGTGATTTCTCAACTTGGTCTCAGTAGATGCAAGAACAACATGATCGGAGATCAGTTGACGAGAGGAATTTCAGGGGGAGAGAGAAAAAGAGTTAGTATAGGGCAGGAGATGCTGATAAACCCTAGTCTTCTGTTTCTCGACGAACCCACTTCTGGGCTTGATTCAACGACTGCTCAGCGAATTGTTTCGACTCTTTGGGAGCTCGCCAATGGCGGAAGAACAGTAGTGATGACGATTCATCAGCCTTCAAGCAGGCTTTTTTACATGTTTCATAAGGTTTTGCTGCTCTCTGATGGAAACCCTTTGTATTTTGGGAAGGGAACGGAAGCCATGGATTACTTTGCAAGTGTCGGATATGTTCCTTCTGTTGCCATGAATCCTTCGGACTTTTTGTTAGATCTTGCAAACGGTACGCGTTCTAAACTTTCCTTTAAAACTTTTATTTTATCCATAATTTTATATGCATGCTTCGATTTTAGACTGTTTTTTTTTTCTATTTCAAAGATCATTTCATTAGGATGAACTGAAATACGATTAGAATGAACTGAAATATGATTGAATTTGTTCAAATGAGGCTGGTCAAATCTTTGCATGCCGTCAAGTAAAGCACCAAATTCCAAAGCAGACGTTATAAATTGTAAACAAACTTTGAAGAACTCCTGGGTGATCGTTCTGGACAGGTTGACTAGTTTTGGTAATTGTACTTGTCCCAAGTACTTTCCCCGGTCTTTTGGGTTTCAAGAATGTTTTCTACTGGTCGTTCTTTTCTCTGACAGTCAAAATATGTTACTGAATTATCATTTAATGCTCTTTTTCAAGTTGTTAATGACTTTAATTAGGGTTCATCGTAAATGAAAAAGCCATTGCATGACCAATGAACTTGACCCAAAATGCTTTTCAGTGTTTCATTTTTTTTAGAAGTTCTGCGCCTCATCGTTTCGCTCGTGAAAAAGAAAAGTCAGAAGTGCAATTTAGCTCGTAAATCAAGGGGTCATAAACATTGTATTTTAAATAGTTTTTTTAGCCTAATTAATTCATGTTTTTCTATCTGTATTAAATATTTTAAATAATAAACTTATCCTAGATGAGAACCAACTAAGATGGATTGGCACGAACCTATCATGTTCTGATGTACAAAACGGATATTCTTTTTTATTTGTCTGCGACGAATTGGGCTTCTCTTTCAGGTGTGTCAGTGGGTGATTCTAATGAGGATCCAGCCATGATCAAGCAGAGTTTGATTTCAGCATACAGAAACAATATCGATGGTGCTTTGAAAGCCAGTCCTGAGGAAATAAATGATCACAGTTTTGAAAATGTGCCAGAAGACAAGAAATTTGGTCGGTGGGCGACCACTTGGTGGCAGCAATTTTCTGTGCTGTTAAGAAGAGGAGTTAAGGAGAGAAAGCACGAGTCCTTTTCTCCATTTAACATTCTCGAGGTCTTGCTTGTTGCTCTCCTTTCTGGACTTCTATGGTGGCATTCAAGTGTTTCTCGTTTACAAGATCAGGTTGATAATAATCTTTTAGTTTTCGTCTAAAATTACTATTTTTCTGTTTGAAAAATGTTATGAAACCATGTTTTTTAAAAGAATTTAGTTTCATTTACTGTAGAAATACATTATTTGATGATTCTTTATCTATTTCTGCAGATTGGGCTGCTGTTTTTCTTTTGTGGGTTTTGGGGGTTCTTCCCTCTATTTAAAGCGATTTTCACCTTCCCTCAAGAAAGAATGATCCTAGAAAAAGAGAGAGCTTCAGGAATGTACAGACTTTCGTCCTACTTTTTTTCGAGAATCGTTGCTGATATGCCGATGGAGCTCATTCTTCCCACCATTTTCGTCCTCATAACTTACTGGATGGCGGGTTTGAAACCCACAATCTATAACTTCTTCTTCACTTTGTTTGCTCTTCTTCTCTGTGTTTTAGTCTCTCAAGGCCTAGGGCTTGCCCTTGGAGCCCTAGTTATGGACCAAAAATCAGCCACGACTCTTGGCTCAGTCATCATGCTCACCTTTCTCTTGGCTGGTGGATTTTACGTCCAAGATGTTCCTCCATTTATTGCATGGATCAAGTATCTTTCAGTCAGCCAGTACACTTACAAGCTTTTCTTGGTTTCACAGTTCAGAGCAGACGAGACCTATCCTTGTTCCAACAATGGCGGAGTTTGTTTAGTTGGAGAGTTTCCAGGCATCAAGAAAGTGGGTCTGGATGGGCAAGCCACTTCCATGGTTGCTTTGCTTCTTATGCTTGTTGGGTATCGTCTTATTGCTTATATCGCCCTCATGAGGATTGGAGTTCCTAAATAGTAAGAAGTTTTGTGGGTTTCAGTGGTTGGTGAGGCGGAGAACAGTCGATTATAAGAACCCTAATCTTGAGAATTGAATTGAATTATTAGGATTACTCCAGTTTTTGCTCTGTTTGGTAATAAAGACTCAGTCATTGTCCATTTGAATGGACCTTAATACTACTTTAATGCCTGTTCTATATAACTTCAGATTGAGTTCTCTGTTGTTTTGTGTAGCCAGCTACTAAAAGAATAGAAAATCTTAGTCTCGTGAGTTGATTGAATTAATAAAATCACAAATATGACTTTAATTAGTCTATTCAAATTTTATTATAAGCAATTAGGGGAGGAATCTGTCCAGTTCAGTGTGGTTTGAGATTGAACCGAAGTCTATTCAATGTAAGATTCAGAAAACCGAAATTGGACCAATTTGATTTTTGGTTTTTTTGGTTAGGTGAAATATTTCTTTTCGGTTTTCCTGTTCATATTTCATTTTCGGTATTTAGTATTCAGTGAGAGAGAGAGAGAGAGAGAGAGAGAGAGAGAGAGAGAGGCAAACCCTTGACTGAACTCTCATAAGGCAGCCATTGGAATCGAGAAACAGGCGCAGCCATGCAGGTGTCAACTATATACAATATTTAAAAATCATAATTAAGTATTTAGATTCACTTATTCTTCTTGACCAAGTCTTAATTAATGCACTCAAAAATATAATAAAATAAAGATAAAAAAACGTGCATAATACGATGGAGAACAGAAATGTCAACCCTAACTCATTCTTTTTTAAAAGAATTAATTTCTTTTCGAAAATAAAATCAAGAAATTAAAGTCGTTGGCTGCGTTCACATTTCATTTTTCAAGAACTTGATTTATTTATTTATTTTAAATATAATTTTTTGCGTTAATGTTGACCAATAAAACTTAGAATTGTCAAAATATAGTCTACTTAATTAATAATAAAGTAATTTTTTTTAATTTTATCTAGTATTCAAATCGCGTGATCCTTCTACTTCGACCTTTGACCCACCAAACTCTTCAAACCATGAACTCCTTTCACACTTGTTTCTCTCTCTCTCTGTCTCTCTCTAGGTTTAGAAATTAAAAATGGAGTGACAATAGGAGAGGAATATAGTCAAAATAGATCACTTAAACGTTGACCAATCCATGAGCGTTCTCCTTACGATATTTCCACGGGAACCCTAAGAAATCCAGCCAGGTTCAGGCTTATTCAGCATATGGTTCACGTTAATGTATATGAATAAAGACACACCGTACGATGAAGTAGATCGTAATTGTCGAAGTTCTTGTGTTATGGGGATGAATGATAGAAAAAGAAAACATAAATATCCATTTTTAGAAATCAAATAATCTTTGGAATTTGTGCTCGAATTGTGACAACTCGCCCAGATCGAAGGTGTAAGGGTGGTGTTATCTCACATCGTTTGAGAATATGATGTTTGTGCTGTGTACAAGTATTGTTTCTTATCTTACTCAATACAACACGTTTTGGGCTGTAAAACCAAGAATAAATTCGTAAGAGTGATGTTGACCCAAAGCGGACAATATTATTTTGAGAGCACTGGAGAACTTTACACGAATATAATTAATAACTGTAACTTGATCTAAATAGAATTCAGGCTTTACAAAACTTCACGTTAGAAAATAACGAGTTTCGTAAAATGTTTTCAATTATTCGAGGATGAGAACGAAATTGATTATAATTGTGAATTTAAGGAAAAATAATAATAAAAAAAAAAACAAAAAACCTAACGTGTGTCCAAAAGATAGGTACCGTTACACAACCCTCCTGTCGTAATCGTGACTAAATTCCAAAACTAACTTCCCTCTATTGTGGCACGTGTCGATTTGTTCTTGCCGACGTGGCATTATCCACACGTGGAAAAAGCATCCACACGGGTAAGTCATTTTACTTTTCTTCATCAAACACTCCCAGAAGATATCTTCTGATCTCGACACGTGTCCTGCGTCTCCATGACTCACTGGTGTATCTTTCTCCATGGTTCATGAACCCAGGCCATGCGTCCGCATCACAGCCTGATAAGGTTGGCCGCACGATAGCCTCCACCTTTTTCACTTTCGTGGCGGCCATCCAACGGTCCGAATAACACCTCCCCTTCTCCTCTGGTTTTTCCGGCTCTTCTCTATTTAAACCCGATCCCCGCTTCCTCTCCGGTTCGGAAAATAGTTTTTTGATTTCGAATTTGAAATGAGCGCACCGGATAAAGACCCGATTTCTGAGCTGAGTTTACCGCCGGGATTCCGGTTTTACCCAACCGACGAGGAGCTTCTGGTTCAGTATCTTTGCCGGAAGGTCGCCGGCCACCGGTTCAGCCTGGAAATCATCGGCGAGGTCGACTTGTACAAGTTCGATCCCTGGGTTTTGCCTAGTAAGTTTCTTCATTATATAAAAGCTTTTTTTTTTCTTATTTTTAGGTTCTAACCGTTGGTTTTTGTCTTTTGTGTAGGTAAAGCGTTGTTTGGAGAGAAAGAATGGTATTTTTTCAGTCCAAGAGATCGGAAATACCCGAATGGATCGAGACCCAACCGAGTTGCAGGTTCTGGATATTGGAAAGCAACTGGAACTGATAAGATTATAGCCACGGAGGGACGTAAAGTTGGTATTAAAAAAGCCCTCGTCTTTTACGTCGGGAAAGCTCCGAAGGGGACCAAGACCAACTGGATCATGCATGAGTATCGACTCATCGATTCTTCTCGAAAAACGGGAAGTTCTAAGGTGAAAAAACAGAGTTTTTTTTCTTCCTTAATCTCGTTTTATTATTATTATTATCATTGACTATTATTTACATGTTGATGAGTTTTTTTAACTGGTTTTCAGTTGGATGACTGGGTTTTATGTCGGATCTACAAGAAGAACTCGAGCTCGCAGAAGCCATCGACGAGCTTATCAAGCGTAGAACAGAGCAACGCTTCGACGTCTTCGTCATCGTCGCACCTCGATGACGTGCTTCAGTCGTTGCCGGAGATCGACGACAGGGTCTTCTCCTTACCGCCGGCGAGCTCACTAAGAACGTTACCCCAGGAGCAGAAACCCTACATCTTTCAAAATTCAGGAAATTTCGACTGGGCCAGTCTCGCCGGCCTAAACTCTTCGCCGAACTTCGCTCCGATCACCCAAACTCAGAACCAAAGTCAGGGACTTGTGGGTTACAACCATAACGACATCTATGTTTCGTCTTCTGCGGCTGGTTGTCAGCCGGCGACTTCGCCGGTAATGTTCAGGAATTCAGTCGAGGATGAAGTTCAGAGCGGGATGAGAACTCAACGAGTTGCAAACATGGGACTCGTTTACCAGAACTCGTACGGACTGAGCCAGAGCTCGCAAAACTCGGTAGAGCCTTATGGATTATCGTTTTCGAACCATTTCAATGGATTTGGGTTTAGACAGTGATGGACGGCAGGGGTAATCGGTGTAAATATTGGCCATTAGTTGGGCTAACATTATTATAGTTATGGAATTCCAAATTGGAATAGTACGGAGGGGCACCGGAGATATTTACAAGTTCTTTGTATCTCATTTATTTATTGCTTTCACATTTTGAGGGATTTAATAAAATGATTTTAAATAAAAACATCTTTGGGTTTCTCTTATTTTAGTTAATTAATTAATTACGTTAAAACCAGCTGGAGCTTACCATTCAAGACGAGATTCCGTCATATTATTTTACTTTTTTTAAATAAAATACATGCTAACATATTGAATAAAAAATTAAAATATAATTAAAATGATAATTATAAATAATTATTGATTAATACGTCAGTATATATTTTAAGAATATAAAATTATCCCTACATTATTTAACATTATATGATACTATCGAAGCAAATTAAAGGTTATTTTGTTCTCAATATATATTTGAAGAGTATGCACTAAAATCATGGTTGCTATTTATTTTGTTTATTACTTACACATGTGAAATATTCTACCCGAAACTAAGTATCAATTCAATACTTTGTATCATTCAACTTCGGCACCTCACACCGGCAAAAAGTAGGGGTGGAGAAACCCGCGATGTCCCATCACATCAGATATAGATTTTTTTTTATTTTAATTAATTCAATTTTGATAATTATGAAATATATGGAAACCAGGCCAAACCGACCTCAAACCTCTCAAAATTTGGTTTGGTCTAAATAGCTACTTGGCCATTACAACCATACGCTCAAACCAAAGAGATAATATGAAAAACCAAGTTAGATCGAATTAGGGTTTTGTTCGATTTTTCATTCTACTTTACTTCGTTTCAAGGGTCCATTCCCGGTTGATCTCAACTCGATCAAGAACCCTAGACCGTGAGCCTGAACTCGATCACGTCATATGCACAGAGAACGAGTTATATGTTGAAGAAAAATGAGAATAAAAAGCTAAAATGATAAAAGGATAAGTACTAGGTTAAGGTTAGGTCTAATCATCCTCGGCAACCTAAACCCTATCTAAATTCCATGATATTTATTTTCAGCCGTTCGATTCTTTCGATGTAGATGCTTTGTCCATCACGTGTTATTTCATATGATTGCTTGTTTATTTAGTACTTTATCCTTTGACTAACTTCCCCTACTACACCTACCAAACAGTTGACACGTGGATAGTTTCAAACGTGCAAGCTAGATTCAATCCAAAACATTCAATGTTCTTGCTTCAAGCCTAAGATTTTGACTCCTAGCTAATCATTGAATTGATTCAATTTTACTCCATAGATTTTGTGCAAATACTAATTTGATTATTTAATTTGTTTCGTAAAGTCACATTTATATAAATTAAACTAAATAATTCAAAAGAAAGTGGGGCTAGATTGATAAGAGAGGAGTCAAGGTGTGAACCTTAAATTTATGTTTTATTTTAAAAATAAAATAAAAGGTAAGATGAGATTGATGTAAAGAAGAAAAGAATGTTGGCCTGTGGAAATGGATGTTGGCGCTTGTGAATCTTTGCCGAACATCTATAATTGATGTTTATTTTTTGTGCATTTTTCTTTTAACAATGGAGGTTCCGTCTTTCCTTTTTTATTCCATTAGTTTTAAAAAAGTAATTATCAATTGACACCTCGTATTTAGAGGTAATTGTTAACGGACACATTAAACTTCTAATTGCATCAATTGACACCTCCAACTTCACGTTGAATTCAATTGTCATCTTGTCGTTTATTTCTGTAAAAAACTTAACGTTCTACTCCCTTAACACCATTTGGGAAATAGAACTTGGAGTAATTGAGATCGAAACCATGAAAAAAAAAACAAATCTGATATTTTTCTTATTGAAATAATTGTTAGGTTTCGAAATTTAGAAACCTTTTTGGGAACCATTGTCGAGGATCGTGGGAATCCATAGTGGAAATTTGAGAATTTTAGAAGTTCATTTGATGTTGAGATTAATTTTATGGTCAGAGTATTTGGTTGCAACCGCCGAATGTCGATTTTGTTTTCATTGCGATATGCATAACTTGAGATGTTTTGATATCTGATGTGTGTTCAATTCAGATATTTTGTTTTATTTTTTTATTATTAAATATTAAGATATATCTCAACTTGAGTAAGTCAACTCACTCAAAACGACACATTTTTTTCAGAAATTATGTAAGATGATATTGTTAGTTCTCTCATCACAATTTAGAATCGAGTTATCCCCTAGATTTCTATTTGATTAGAAGGTTGTAATTTTTATTCGGTCGAATATTATTCCAAATTGGAAAATAAATTTAGAGTAAATTGTTGGACCTTGTAAATCTAGCTTGGCTCATGAGTTTGTTATTTGTAATCAAGTCTTCCGTTGTATAAATTTTGAATTCAAGTTAAAATGGTTGGATGGTCCGTCCCATGTCGGCCGAGTCGTTCTTTTTCGTATCTCGGATATCCTTCAGGGCATGACAACAATGAATTCTAGAAACTACCTAGTGACACAGATTGCATGATAGTCTATTGTTTTACCCGTAGTGCTCGGTTTATTTTCTTATCACACATTCTGATTGTATAAGCTAACTTGTCGAGTTATAATTGGTCTCATTACAATGTATTTAATGTATTATAATTAAAATAATTGTTTATTAGCATAAGGTACGTCTATACATGTCGACATGTAAAATAAGAATGTATTAAAATATATTTATTACAGTTAAACTTGTTATTTTCACATTTTAAAATGACTATGAAATTTAGTTCAATTGAGTGCATAGCAATATCACTATGATTTTTTTTATTTTATTTTAGGGAAATCTGAGATGAGGTTTTGTTTTTGAATTGATTTAGGGATTTTCAAATCTTAAATTTAGAACCCTAGTATTTTATTTTATTTATTGTTATTTATATTTGCAAAAAAAAATATTTGTTTTTGAAATTCTTTTAGTAGCTTGAAAACAAATGTTTATGAAAGCAACCTCTATTTAATCCAAGTCAGCACCATTTCTTTATAAAGTTAAGCCCAATCAAGCCACTAAACCCTCCTTGATTGCCTCTAATTAATCTTTAATTATTGGCCAACATTTCCCTTCTGTAATCTTGCATCCCAAGTACATTGAATTTAATCAAAATTATTAAGATTAATCTAAATACATGAACTATATGCTCCACTTCCGATTTACGACCAATCGCGATCGCAAGAAGTCCTCCGGAAATAGTCATGCTAAAACATCCGTTTGTTCGGTATTTAAAATTCAAAATTTTACTTCCGATTATCCCTTGCCTTGAAACTTCTTCCGATAGCCTACAAAACCGCTGCAATTTAATGTTTTTGATGATATATAAAATGAAGCTCTCAACTATGACCTAGGTCGATATTTCCGAAGATAATTTTTATTCGGTTATTATTAAACTATATTTTTCATGGGTCGATATTCGAGTCATGTTCCTAGCGAACAAAGAAAGACAATCATCAAAGCCCTCTTAACAAATTACTCGGAAATAATTACAAATTATTCGTCGAAAACATGTTCACGAGTACCGAACCAAATGATCACAAAAGTCGCCTTTTGATTTAACAAATTATTGGTCATGCAGTTGAGACTTTGCTTGTAATCCGTTTTGAAGAGGAGGAAATTCGGCCCTTTTTCCGCATAATGCTTAGCGTGTTATCGTGAATTTGAACAACTCGCTCGAGATGTGAAGGGGGAAAAATCGGTTCGGAAGGAACATTGAATATGGAAAGATGATTAATGTGTGGCAATACCTAACACATTAAAAGGGTTATATGGAAAATGACTTGTCCGAAAGTTGGAATTCGAAAACTATCGTTTCGCTCTATTTAAGTTAATACTTGTAATCGACTAAATAATATACCTAAATGGATAATAATCGAATACTCATTTCTACCACGGAATATAAATCAAAACTCGGTTCGAGAAAGAAAAAGAAGAGGATCGAACCATTTCTTCTGACCCTTTTTCAAATTTGAGAAATATTGGTTGATCTTATATTTCATTATAGTTCTATGATTCAGAGTCTCATTTCCTATTTGATCCCTTTGAATTCCATATTCGAAGTTGCGATCGGATCTTTGATTTCTTAGTCATAAGAAAATTAAGAAATAGTTGTTTTATATCGTGTAAATTCTTGCCACAATATGTTTATTTTAGATCATAGTTAGAATATTGGAACAAATTTGATCATGCGTCACATTTGGACCAAAAATGGTACTTTATGAGTTGATCATATGTGGTTAATAAAGGTAATTATCCAATAGTCTTATTTACCGTTCAAACGCACATTTATATTTCAAATATTTTTTATCAAGAAATTAGAATTAATTCGCTGTAAAATTATAAATCATTTCTTCGCATATTATTTGGAGATTATAAAATTTATTAAAAAATCATCAATAAATTGATGTCGACAATGAAAAACGATATTATTTATTTTTTTATTCTTATTTTTACGATATTAAATGGCATCAAAATCAAAACTATATCATAAAATCACATGAATTTTTACGTCCATTTTGAATTTAAAATAATAATAGTAAGTGAAGTTTAAACAAACATAGATGAAGTGGGACCCTATGTTCGATCATGAACCAGCACTTTGACCCCACCTCATCAACGGTTCTCTCCTCTCCACCAACTATTATTGTCATTAAACTATATAATTAATTTGGTTAAATTATATTATTTCATGATCAAAATACTATGTTCTATTATAATACTATATTGTTTCATTTGTTATATATTAGAATATTTTGTAATATTGTTTGCCTCGTGGATACGTCATTATTAAAATAAAATTTCTAATTTAGTTAAACAAGACTTTAATATTATTTTTTCTCGATTTTCTAACGAAATTCTGAGTTCATGAGTTAAAAAATCAATTATCACGAAGGAAATGATAAAAATAAGAGCGATTATCGATGAGAGCCTTATGGGTATTGGTGTTTTCCACGAAGAATGCAAACTTTTATTTTTATCAGTTGACACCTAAAAAGTATATAACTTTTTATGACTCTTTAAATTTTCTATTATCTCAATTGATAACTCGAAAATTCAAACTGTTACCAACAGATGTTCGAACATTGTTCTTTTCGTTGATTGAGCTCATAATTTTGATTTTTTTTGCACCGTCTGTCAATCTCGTTGGCTAATTAAAATTCAAAAATGAAAAGTAAATAAATAATTTACAATTTAACAATAAATTGTCTGTTGATAACAGGTTAAACTTTAAATTATAATTTGAAAAAACACTTAATATAATGAGAAATTTAAGATATACTAGGAAAATAAAGCGAAGGAAACGCGAAAATGACCTCAAAATCTAGTCTCTACAATGGGTGTCATAGTGTAGTGGGGAAAATGGATTTGAAATTGTGATGGAGTTTGCATTACACAAGCATGGCAAGATTTCAAACCCTAATAATTGTTTTTTCTTGTAAATATTTTATCTCTAAACTCTAGTATACTTTATATTATTTTAACCATTTATTTTTAACATAAAAAGTAAGAAAAATAGATAAAAATAAGTATACGTTTACTAGCGATAATCGTTGACATATCAATGATAATCAGTAATGAATCCTCGTCCATCGAGCGAATTGAAAAACCCCACGAGATTAGGATTAACAGTTAATCTATTATATGAAATGTAATGGTTGATTATCGACTCCCAAATAAATATGTTTAATGGTAAGTCTGGTGTATCATCTTACACGCTGACATGTTAAATACTGATTAGCGAAATGAATGTATTTAGATAATTTTTTTTATATTTTATTATATTAGTCATACTAAATTGAATCAATCGATATTTGACATTTTAGCGTGTATAATAAGAATGTACAATAACATACTTTATATTTAAAGATTTAACACAAGAATACATACAAAGTTATCGTAACTTCTTCATCGTAATCTCGTTTTGTTTCTTTCCCAATTTGCCCTTCGAGTCCCATGACAATTTACGCACGTGTCATAATCTCAACGGCAGGTGCACCATCACAAACTTATCCTCCCCTCCCCCACTTTCTAACCACCTTCTATCACTTTCATTTTCTTGCCCAAATTAAGCCTAAACCCGGGGCTATTTGAGTCAATTACGTCACTTTAATCCAGCAATTAACACTAACCTTCGTTACGTGGCACAATGTAATTGGCCAACATTAAAAACACTTGCAAAGCTCCCAACCTTAAAATCTCAACCCTTCCCTTCACTGTCTCATTCTTCTTCTCCTCCATTTAAAACAGAAGCTTCTCCATCTCTACGCGTTTGCTCTTTCTCTCTCTCTGCAAACAAAGTGTTTCTTCTCCGGCGACGGCGCCGGCGCCGGCAAATCTTGGAGCTATTCAATGGAGAGCACAGACTCTTCAACTGGCCCTCCTCAGCCAAATCTACCTCCTGGTTTCCGATTTCATCCGACGGACGAAGAACTCGTCGTTCACTACCTCAAGAAAAAAGCCTCGTCTTCTCCACTGCCCGTCGCCATCATCGCCGAAGTCGATCTCTACAAGTTCGATCCATGGGAACTTCCTGGTATAAATCAAATAACAGTTTTATTTTTTGTCGTCTTCTTTCCAAACTGTTGTTGAGATGAGGTTTTTTATTTTGTTTTTGTCAGCAAAGGCGACGTTTGGAGAGCAAGAGTGGTATTTTTTCAGTCCGAGAGATCGGAAATACCCGAACGGAGCAAGGCCTAACCGGGCGGCGACGTCCGGGTATTGGAAAGCCACCGGAACTGATAAACCGGTGTTAACCTCCGGCGCCGGTAATCAGAAAGTCGGTGTAAAGAAGGCGCTTGTATTCTATGGAGGTAAGCCACCAAAAGGAATCAAAACCAACTGGATTATGCATGAATACAGGCTGATCGAGAATAAGCTCAGTAATAAGCCACCTGGCTGTGATTATGGCCACAAGAAGAACTCTCTTAGGGTAACCGATCGGAATTTTTCTAATTTTTTTATGTTAATTACGTAAATCTGATGGGTTTTGTTTTTTAAGCTTGATGATTGGGTTTTATGCCGGATTTACAAGAAGAACAACTCGAACAGACCGCTCGATCACGACTGGGACGACTCCATAGATGAGTTGATCGGAAACGTACCTCCGTCGATGAGACTTCATTTTCAGAAACCGGCGTCTAGCTGTTATGGAACGGTGGATCCCCAGTTTCTCGACGGTGGTCCGGCGACCATTTCCGGCCACTTCTCGTCAACTTCTTCGATGGCCAGTCCCCTTCCTCTGAAAAGGAATCTTCCATCGCTGTTCTGGAACGAAGAATACGATCAAACAAACAAGCGAACAGAACTGGAAAACAAAGACGAATCTCTCGCAACAAATGATGGAAATTGCTCGAACGCTTGCGTTTCAACTCTACTCACCCGAATTCCCCAGACTCCGACTCCAGTTCTAGGTTCTTTGGCTGATCATGGAATTTTCCGACCGCCGTATCATCAACTTCCGGGAATGAACTGGTACTCTTGATCATATTCTTCCTTTGACGACCAAGCCATGGTGGAAAAACATTGAAACCAGAAACGGAAAGTCTTTTCGAATTTGGATCGAAGCTGAATTTTGTAGAGATATTTGGTGAAAGAGCCTCTGCAACTGAAACTTACGGCCTTCAATGGCGGTCGGACTCTGCAAACATATTTTTATCCCATATAGTAAACTTTTGTAGAGAGAAACTTATTTGTGTAGAACTTGGATACGGTCATATGTGCTTTTCATACAATATCTATTTTTCATTTGTCTTCGAAATAATGAACCCTAGATGGGAAATAAATATGATTTCTTTCTAACCATTTCAATATTTCCTGGCTTCATATCTCGAGTGGTTTTGGTTCGGCCATGTTCCATCCTGAAATCAGAACCATAGGTTCCAGGATTGGACCAAGACCCTAAAATATAGAACGTTCCAATTTGCTTCTCATATTTAAATAAAATATATTTTTATTGTATTACTTTATGTATTGAGAGTAGAACAAAACTCTCAAAACCAAGAAACTAACCACAATCAAAATTAAGATCACAGAACTGAGTTTCGGATGTTTTTCCGGGTCCACCGCTAGCCACTGGAGAAAATGTTGAACCATCTCCCTCTTCAAGAGTAAATTCAACAATTCCTGTCTCTGTTAGTCTAGATATCATCATGAAATATTGATTTCTAGAACAACTGATATAAACTTCATCATCAGCAACCATGCTCCTCCCTGGTCGGCACTTAACGATTCAAGTTTCTAACACCAGATTTGCCTCTTCCACGGCGTGATTATCACATCAAACATGGAGGGCTAAGTCTCTCACCTTCATCTTCATCACCTACATCACAAAGCATAACCTATGAGCATAAAGCTCAGTAAGAAATCTCATGAACTTACATGTCTAACATGTTCGTGCTTTCGTAAAAACATACAATTTATTTCATTTTTTATCGTTCTCATTTACTTGACATGGTTTTCCATCCTGTGACCGCCCTGACCACAGACCCCACCAGGTAGCCCCCAGGTCTTCTAGACCTGAAAAGCACAGGCCCTCTCGACCCGGAAAGCTCAGGCCCTCTCAACCCGACTTTCACTAGTGTGACCTAATCAAAAGCTCCACCTCGTGATTCCACCAAGGTCCATCACATTTTTTAGTATCACTTTGTGACATCACGTAGCCCTCTCGACCAAGCTTACTACCTCGTGGCTTCATCTCATTGTTTCAGCTTTACATACATTAATGCATTGAATGCCGGAAACGTCTTATACCATCCCGACATCCGGTTGGGTGACATTTTGAAAACATGCATGGAAAACATTTTCGTTCTTTTCTTAAAACATGATGCATGAGCATAGATATGCATGACATATTCAAAATAACTTAATCATATGCAAACGTACAATAAGCAAACGTCTATCAATAACATGAATGACATTCATAGACTTTTTTAGCATAATTATACTCATAAAGCAATTTGCACATCAAACATCAAATATCAAACATCAAACAATGTCAACCATGCCCCAATCAAGCCCAAATTGTTTGGGTCGGTGTACAGTGCGATACAGCCTAACAGAATATTATCATTAATATACTTATAATTATTAATTAAATAGATTACTCATACTAACAATGTCACCTTAACTTCATTCTTTGTGATGTAGTCCTCAAAGGGGCCAAAGACAAATAAGAATTTACTTACTTGATCTCTTTAGCTTAGACTTATTATTCTGGGTCCTTAAGCATCTAATGAGCTTGCTTATATACCTTAGGGCTTGACTCGTAGGCTTTTCCTTTGCTTGCACTTCTAGCTCTTAAACACCACAAAGATAGTGAGCTTGCTTATATACCGAACATCGTTCAAAAGTCCATAATTTTATAGTCCGGTTTTCCTTATCCAATTTCAAACAAGCATAACTTTCTCTCCAGAACTCCAATATAGTTGATCTACCTATTAATCTTCTTATCTAGATGTCTACTACAACTTTGCAGAAGAACACTTTGTCAATTAGGCTCTTCTAAGGCATGATATGATTGAAACACAGAAACTACTCTGTTACCAAATTCCAACCCGACATTTGTTACCAACCGTTGAGTTTTAAGATCCATAACTTTCTCTATACCTTCCAATTCGAGAAATTATTGTTGTTGTAGTTTCATATACTAGTCTATTAAATGTCTTTAAAAGAAATCAAATTCATGTGAAAACCCTAAAATCTTGGAATTAGGTAATTACTAATATTGTTTTTTATTCATCAATTCATTACTTCTAAGGTGTAATTTCATCACCATATTCATCTTTTCTTAGTACATTTCATACTCTAGTCATAACACACTACATTTACACAAATCTAATTTACAAAAAAAATTTGGGTGTTACAGTAATGTTTCTAATTTAGTAAAAAACAAAGTAATTTGAAAACTTCATTGGCTTTCAAGTTGTATTCTCAAACCAATAAACCAGACCCTTTTTTTCCTCTAAACAATCGGTGTGAAAACTAACCTGGAATAATTTTTGTTCTACTCTGGCAACAGAAATGGAAGGCCAGGTGCCTGCAAAAAGAAAAAAAAAGGTAGAGCTTATACTAAGCACAAGCCGATATTTAGAGAGAAGAGCTCAAGAAATGACACAACGATGACAATATAATTTCAGCCAAGAATCGTGTTTGACCTGAAGTAACTCGATCTTTGCAACAGTATCTAATGAAGATGAATTGGAGGGGTGCTTTCAAACCACCCTGGAAAAAAGACACTTATTAATACTAAATTAGAATAAAATATTCATCAGAAGTTGAAGTCAGATTAGAATTGAAAAAGAAGGTAAATGATGCCATAATTTTGTTTGGAAGTTATAAGTAATGCTCTCTCGTTCATTATTCAATATCTGTTTTATTTCAAGATCTAAGATCCACAAACCTGTACCTCATAGTGCTGATTGATCGAAATCAGAGAATCGCATAAGAACAATGATATAGTTCACACTAAAATCTCTCAATCAGTCTCGAACTAAAGATCATTTTTTGAGGTATGCATATTCAATAGTAGAACAAACAAAATTGTCATAGAAGACATGTGATGTTACGGACGCTTTTGTAGGAAAACATTATGTTAGACGAGTGTGATATTTAATTATTTTCGTTATCATTGCTTTTAGGTCAAAAGGGTATTTTGGGTATTCTATGTTTAAATCGAGTCTATTAGGTTCTATTTAAGAACCCTAGCCCCTAGGGTTAGAAAAAATTATCAATCAAGTATTTTCTTCGTATTTCTCTTCTCTTTCGTTTTAATGTCTGGAAGAGGGATGGTTACCCGATCTCAGGGTAAACTCCCTGAGTCCGATCCTAACATGTGAGACATTAATGCTCTAAGTAATGGTCTGTGACTTAGCTTCCCAGCAATAAGAGATGCATAGAGGGACGAACCTTTTTCTTTCTGATCGTTTCGTATGGCCCCCAAAATGAAATCCTTTTCATCAAATGCAATCTGGCAATAGCCGTAAAGTAGTATACGAGCACATTAAGAGTATCCAAAATAAGCTAATCACAAGAAATTATAATGCAATCTTTGGACTGCAAAGGCCTCAAAAAATAAACTACAAACAGATGTTTATCACATAGACCTTTTTATTTATTTCAGGGAGCTATCCATGTATCCAGAAAATAAAAATTCATTGGTACTGAATTCTTTGTCATCATGCTCTATAAAATTTTATTTTTCTTTAATTCATTCAATATTTTTCAATAATGTGGAACTAGAATACAAGTGTAGCATTAGTAAATCAACCAATAGTCTTGATCCTATTGAAAATAAGCAGAGCTAGTTAATCTGCTCCAAAACATGTCATATGAAAATTTTCAGATTAAATTTGCAAAATCCAAAACTTCAAATACTCTAAGTGCCAGTGTAACATTCTGTTGCGAAAAGCTAATTTTGTTTAAATAACAATTGAAAAAGAAAAAAAATATTTATAGGAAATAACATGATAAGAATCTTTTTCAAGAGTTATCATTTTTTTAGAGATTTCTTCACATTAGCTTTCATTCCACCATAAGGGGTTCTTGAGGAATTCTAAGTAAATACTATAATTTGTCCAAAGAATCCTACAAGAACTAACAAAACTATTAACTAGAAACAATTATCGCAAAACATCGTGAGCATATTTCATCAGTCAAAATGAACCTGTAAGGCCTTCATGTTGGATTTGCAGGGATAGCTCTCCTTAAGGCAAGTTACCCTGTTCTGCAAACATTGGGGTCGGGAGACTAAAGTACTGCCTTCGCAGGATGAATGGACCGAAATTTCACATTTAACAACGGCAATGGAAAAGAAATTTGGATACATAGAAGAATAATAGTAATCAAGCTCTCTACCTTTTCCAAGCATAATGAGCATAACTTCCAACGAAAATGAGGCTGCTGATTTAATTTCTGCAATGTTGGCTGCACAATCAGCAAGTATGAAGATCCTAATGAAGGAAAGGTTTAATGTATCCGCCATAGAAGCATGTGAAAAGCTTGATCCACTAGGGTGAGGGGGGATTCGACCATTTAAGATATTTTCTTGCGAACAAGACAGAAATGTCACACTCGGTATGAAAAATAATAGAAAAACATCAAAATTGATCACGGGAGCCTTTCTAGCGAATAGAAAAACCATGTGACACCCCATAAAATCTTCTACCATGAAAACCAATGAGTACCAAGTTCACTCTAATTTAGATCTAAGCAAAATACCTTTTCTTCACTAAAATAATCTTGGCTAACTAAATAAGTTGCATTCCTGCAAAATAACGCTCACAAAAATCAACCAAGTAAGATTGCCAGAAAAATAACTCCAAAAGAAGGATCACAGAATTTCAGACTATTAAAGAGAATTATCTGTTTTCAATGAAGAATGCTTCAAACATCAAGACGTCGGGGCCGCAAATCGATACTAGATTGCTCGTAGAATGTGTCTTTTTCTTCTTATTTTGTGTCTCTCTTATAATGAACTAAGCCATCAGAGTGATCGATGTTACAGAAAATGTATGGTATGTAATGAACTCTAACATCCAAACCCACATTGCATAATTGAAAAAGTAAGACACTAAAGCAAAAGCATACAGATTTCTTAGCAGCAACTCAGAGAAATCTCAAATAATCTTGGCCGGCTGATAAACTACAACGCATTCGATTAGGGGATACAAGAAACTGGGTGCGTAGAAAAGTTTGTTTCCGAGGGGAAAAACTGGGAGAGAGAAAGGGAGAGGATCAAGGAAGCGCCTTTGGAGAAAGCTAGCATTTTTCTGGCTGAACGTAGATTTAAAAAAAAGGAACTTTGTTTAAAACATTTGATAAAAAAAAAAACGACTTTCAATCGAAAGAGGTCCCACCGAGATTTGAACTCGGGTTACTGGATTCAGAGTCCAATGTCCTCACCACTAGACCATGGGACCAGTTATGGAAACCCAAAGACTAAAGCTTTAATTTAATGCTTTATTAATATTAAAAATATCAACAAATATTAAAAAAGAATTAAAAAAATAGTAAATGCAATATTATTAATTTAAAGATAAATAATCATTTACAACTTGAACTATGAGAGTCATTAGAATATATACGTGTACTTTAATAGCAGTTAATGAATACTTTAAACTTTAATAATTACAACAGATACACTGTAATAATTTTTTTTAATTTAATATATGTTAATAACTACTGCAATATGTTAACTAAATTGATGAATATTATCAAAATTAATGAAAACCATGATCATGTGATGTTCATTACAATTGTGCTAAAATCACGATACTTAAAGTACAAGGTAACATGCAATTACTCTCATAATTCAGTGTGGAAATTGATTTTTATTTTTTATTTAAATATCTAAAATAAATACATGAGACGAACTAGAGTTGAATAATTGATCAAACTTATAAGCACTAGAGTTGATATTTTAATTTTGTAAAGTTGAGATATGACCAATTACATTTTTTATTTTCTACGAAATTTAATATGCTCACACGTATAAATGTAATTAATTCATTTTGAATATATTGAGACGATTATTATAATATTAAATTTATAATATATGATGAAAACATCCATGAAATTCCCATCCAACAACATGTCGTCACGTAAATTGTGGACCATATTGTAACTGTCATTCCCCCAACAGACAACTACTTTGGAACACTCCACACGTGGCGAACCACACGATCTCCGTGCAGGCATCAATCCAATGGCTAATATCCTTTGATCAATTCAAAATAATCATACGTTTCAAGTATAAATATGAAACTTCCCCCTCCTCTCCCACCAAGATATTACAATATGATATTCTTTTGCTTCTTCTTTGATCGTACGCGTGAGGTTCGTTCTCATAAACCATTGGCCGGATCGTGTTCTCGGTGCGGCGGTGGAGCGAGTGTGGCTGATATGCAGATGTCAACTTCAGTTTGTTGTGTTTCGGTCTATCGAAATTCTCGAAAAGTTATAGTTTGTACTGTCTGTGGAACTATTCTCAAGTCTTACTAATAGTCGATACAAATTTCGCGGTCAAAAGATTTTTTTTTCAATTTTTTAAGAGTCTTTTAATATTTTTACTCATTAATTTTCTTATTATTTTTCTCATTTATTGTTGGACTCAATCCATAGATTATTAATTTATATATATTAAAAATTAATAAATTGTAACTTAGCAATAAGTGGATTCATGCAATAAATGTGCCATACATGTAACGAGGACACCTAATCTATGCCTTAGAAAATTGTAAGATTCTCCATTATTTGGCGAGCGAAAGCGTGGCGCTTCCATCACCTTCGATAGAAAGAGGCATTTTTTTCCATTGCGAAAAGGAAATATAGAATTGCAGGAACATTTAAATAAGTTTGATTATTTATCGGATCATAAAAACCCACTTGACGAAGATCTCTTCCCTCTCTTTGGGATCGAACATCAATTGCAACGATTCGATAAACGACTCATTAGGATAGATGTAGATTAACAATACTCCCCAATGATTATTGATTCAAATTGCTGCACCGAGGTTCGCGAGTGCCTTTATTACCGTGCCCGAGCTGCCTAAGTATCTTGAGAAAACTGGGGTTGTTTTTATTCGAGCTTTATAATTTCGAGGGGATCTAAATTTTAATTTTATGTTAGTTAGGATCATGCGAGGAAAAATTGTTAACAACATCGAAATTTTTTCATAATTCCTAATTTAGACATGTGATTTATGATGGAAATTAAGGAATTATATGGAAAATTGATTTTTGTAAAAGAAAAATATTAGATTTTATAATTAATGTAAAATTATATAGTTAGTAACGCTTTAATTGTTATAATTCACATTATAATTGTTTTTTGTCAATAATGCAGAATTATAATTCTACATGAATTATATAGTTTTTAAACTCATGTAGACCATATAATAAAGAAACCCTTATAAAATTCAATTATTTCTCCCAAATTTTGAGCTGGATCGATAAATCGACCCAGTTCGGAAAGTCAGATTATAAAAATTATGCAATCAAATTGATCGAATAATCGATCCACTCGAAACACATTCAAATTCGGAGTTGAATTTGAGTTCACATCGATTTTTAAACTTAAAACCAATTAAATCATACTCAAATGGTCAATTTAGATTGGTTTGGCAGGTTGATCGGATGCAATTGCAATATCTCTCTATAACAACATCTCCCATGCTAAGGTAAGAAGAGGACATGAACAATGAAACTCATCAATGTCGGAGTAACTCTTTTATGGAACCATTAAGCTTTACCATTGTAAGCCTTACAACTCTTTTCATACCTTCATTAATAAATTACACTCAACTTTTTAATTAAACTTACGCTAGAGTTTCATTTTATTCTTTTCAACGAGCAGAAACTCCCGAGATTCCTTTGGCACGTTTCATCCATAACTAATCGTTTGTACGAAACTCTCCTTTCCATCACTTCATAAACGTTCAATATTCTTCATGCTATAAAATCAAACGATAATGGAAAAAGAAAAATTTTATTCTTAACTCGAAGTATACAACTACAAGTAAACGACCCCATCATCTAACAAAGTAGATGTCTTTATTTTGAACCAAGCCATCTTTATTCTAATTAGGTTATCTTGCATAAAAACATGGAAATTAAAGCGAAATTCGATCGACGAGGAGAGAAGTGATATAACGCTTAGTCGCTCCATCCACTAAGCTGTATCCATCGTCGTCCACATAGGTAACATGACTTGCCCGAGCATAGTTAATTATAGGCAAAATAACTTCCCTCGGAAACTCTAGAGGTCTCATTGAACACCGGTTTACGTCCTTCCACGATTCTTCTATTCGCTTTCTTAAAGCATCGCAAGCAACTTCTCTTGAAACACTGAATTGTTTCATGTAGGACTCCATCGAAGATCCGTTGAGATCTCGTACTTGCCCAAACTAGAAGAAAACAATGTTCCGGAGATTCCGACATGATAAGATTCATATCGTTTTAACAAAAACTCAACAAAACGGTAAATTTTTAATTCTTTGGGTTGAAGACTTCATGATTCTTAATAAATTTTGAAAAATAGTTATACCATAAGAAGTATTCCTTATCGTATATTGTTCTAATCTTGGAAATTTGGTCACTTTTTCGGTCGGTTCTTGACTTAACCACTAGTAAAAATTCGAACTACTTACACGATATCGTTTCGGCATAAAATTGAAAATAACACCATTGTTTAAGTGGTTTCCTTTTTATTATTAGTTTATGTTCTTACCTCGTTCGAGACCAAGTCATTCATCAATCGGCCGATAACACTTGCGGCTTCGAGGATCTTCGGGTTCTCCAGGATCCATTCTAGGGCTTCATTTGAGACAACGTCTCCCATACAAAGATAAGCGGACGTGACAAATAACGGATAGCAGCTCGTCGTAAGAGCAAATTCATAATACTCATCTATGGTCGGAGTCACTCTTTTATGCAACCATTGAGCATCAAGAAAGTAGGCTTTGGCATGTCTCTTCATCTGTAAGCATTTAGTCATTTTATTATTGAAATATATATAGATTTATAATCGAATTAATGCACCGAAATTTGAATGTATCGGCTTTAATGGGCGAGAATTCATACGGCTTCTTTCGCGCATTTCATCCTGAATGATTCCCCGTCGATGCCCAACTCTCGTTCGATATCTGCGTAAAGATTCAGTAGCGCTTCGTAATAGACTTGGAGATAGTTCGGGAGACTTTTTTTCATTTCGATATCCCACCTGAAATCATTTTTATCGTCGTTTGAAATAGTAACATTTTAATCGAAAAAAATTGGTCTATTTACAGATAATAGTCTTATTTTCCTCAGTTTTAACCTCTCAATGGCTTCGGTCAATAGCTGAACTTCTTCAAACGTTCCATGAATATCATATATGTCATCCATGAGTGATGCCATCTGTGTAACCTTTGCAACAAACTTTCGTGTAATCGAGAATTCGGGTGCCGGGATGACCATTAGAGTCCAAAGGTAACATTCGGCAATTCGATCTCGGGCGAAATGTAACGTACTTGACAAGTTCACTTCCTTCCACCACCTACATTGTCACGTACAAATTATATTTTCCATAAATATAAGGTTATCTATTGGATGGTCATAAACCAAAGTTAAGTGTTCATACTTTGTGACTTCTCCAATTTCCTGTTTTTGCAATTTCTGGAGCTCGTTAAAGTCCGAAATCGCGAACGTAAGTAGATCTTTTTCAGACCGAGAATTCGGCTTGTAAGTCGAGATGAATCCCCGTGCTTCGATTCTCGGTATGCTTCGCTGTAGCGGATACTTTAGGGCATAACTTATCGCTTCCGCGGCCTCGGGGCTTAGCTGACCTAACATGGCTTCCAATCCTTGCTTTGAAAAAACCAGTGCTTCATCAAGAATTTTCTCTCCATGGAAGCTGTAGTTTGCTGCTTGATACAAGCTTAACAATCCTCTTGGGTCCTCGGCAATTTCAGCTTTGAACTTTCCTTCGGCATCTTTGAATTCGTTGAAGATATCTGCTTGAAAACCACTGATATGAGAATATTTCTATCTCTAACGAGAAGAAAAGAATTCGTTTTAAATCTTCTTACCACATGAAATATGGAAACCCTCTTGCCTGAGCAAGCGAAACAGCAGAGACTCGAAGCAAAAGTTCAATCCTTTTTCGTCACTTTTTGAATCAATATAGTTCCTGAAGATTTGTTCCAATAATGCTTCGATCTCGGACTCGAAATGATAAGAAACTCCCAACCGTTGGATCAAATCAATCAAATCCAGTTTCTGCATGGGGCTCTCCCCCGGAGCCATCAGCATGTTCTTGACTTTCTCTCTGTGTTTTTGAGCTTCTTCCTCGACAGTTCTCTCCGGTTTCTTCAAAAAAAAAAGAAATAAAGAAAATGAAAAACAACGTTAAAGAAAGAACAGAAACAATCATTTTACGTACCAAGTTTTCAGAAACAAAAACATGAAAATGGTTCGCCCAGACAGTGGGGGGAAATTCGACAGATCCACGATCTCTTGGGGATGGAATCGTGACAGAAGCTTGAGCAGCCATTTTTGGTTAAAAAGCTGGACAATAGGCTTCTCAGAAGTCGAGGGTTTTGTGATTTGTGAAGTATCTTCTTCGGTATTTATAGAGAACCCTAAACACCTTGTTTCCTCTGTATTCTAATTCTTATTAAAAAATTAATAATTTGAATAATAAAATATTGAATTGATGCAGAAAAGACTCTACACAGGCTTTAAAGTCCATAGCTTCAATTAACAAGAAAATTCAAATAAGGTAAATACTTATTATACTTTTAGTGATTTTAGGATAAATAATTAGCATGCAATAATATTTTTTTAAATATAATTTAGATTTACATAAATAGAAAACCTTTTTTTTTCAGCTGATTGAATCTTGTTGAGTGCTGTATAGCCGAGGCTCTCTTCCTTTATCCTGACGCATTATTTTTCAAAGTAATACTATTTTTCAACTGTCATTTTAAACTTTTAATTTATCAGATACCACCTCGAATTTTATAAAATTATAAAACTAGCAATTTATTGTTAAATTTAAATTAATTAACATTCTTTTTATAATTTAATTTCAATTTTTTTAATTAATGTACATTCTCGATTAGAATGATCAAAAACAAAAAAAAAACTAGAATGAAAAAAAATTGAATATGAATGTAAAAAAATA
>QAOC01004348.1:297185-390397 GCA_003255005.1 Begonia fuchsioides
GTGATAAAATTATCAAATAATTGTAATTACATTCCTGTGCTAGTTTATATTTAAATCATCTCAAATAACCTTTAATTAATTACTTGTCATTGATTGAATGTACTAAAACAATTATGTTGGGTAAAGAATTAAATTTTATATTTTGACATTATAGTAATAAAATGACTATAACTTCAATAGTTTCATTTCAATTATAAATTGCATTTAAAATTGAAAATTGTTTAGTTAGTTTTATCCTGCCAATTTGATTCAACTCGTTTGACATTAGCCTGCAAACTGACTCATTTGACATTGGGCTTGTTGAAACTCGTTAGGCTTGGAGTTATTTGGCTCGTTAGGCTCAGACCCCACTTCAAACCCGGCAGCCTCGTTCATCGTATAGATGTCTGGTACGGCACGAGACCACGTCGGGTAAATAAAATGACTATCATGGATCATGCATGTCGAAAAGAAACTTATACAACTATTGTGAATTGTGTTAAAATATAATGCAAAACAAATACACGTCAAATTTTATACGAGGTATTTCATGAAAAAAAAAAAGATTTTTGAAATCAGGATGCATATCGAATATCATAAGCGAAAATCCGACCTCGAAACGGGGGGTCTTCACATGGCCAAGAACATTGCGCCTGGGCATTCGGAAAAAAAAACAAAAACAAAAAGAAAAAAGAAAGAAAGAACATGAACTTTGTTCACAACCATAGGCTCTAAAGATGAGACCATGTTTCTGTTACGACTCTCCCTCACTCTCGTACTTAACTCGGAGAACAAGTGCAGCATTTGAATCCTAACCCTATTACCGGGTAGAATTAGTCACTCTTTGTTACGATTCTTCCCGGCCCGAGGATTCAGACCGGGAAAAAGAGCTGACCTGGAGAAGTCCCGAGTGAAGCATCTCCGAGTGAAGTGCCAAGTCTCCGAGTGAAGTGCGAAGTGTGGGAGGGTCCAAAGAGTTTCCTATCATGTACTCCATCTTATTCAAAGTCAAGTTCTATAATCATCTTGAAACGTGTAAGGGCAAAACATGTTTCATTCACAGGAAAGAAAGACCAGACATAAGGACAATCGAGCTATTTTCAGTTGTAGTGGAAGATAGAAATTTCTCACAGTTTTTAGCTCCCATATCCACGAAATCTTTCGCCAGTTTCGGCACAAAATTGGCCAAAGTCGCCTTGAACGGCTTCGAGGAGCTCTTGTCGCCTGCGTCCACATCTTGAACACCGCCTTCGGCCAGACACCCTACTTGAGCGCCATCCACATAAGCTCTACATGCGACTAGAATCTCGTGCGATCGCTTGCAGAAATGCCCAACCACTAAGTCCTCAAAATGCTGCAAAATAGAAGTGGTCCGTAATTTTAAGATGTTCAATTCTCGAAAATGAAAAAAAGGTGGATCGATAGTGATGGTCAATACTTTCATACAAGAGTACGAGATTCAAAAAAAAAACCACCATCGATTAATTAAGAGTAATAGAACAAGAAACGAGCGTCACCTTCGGGGGTCTCTTCATAGTGTACATCATCGTCTTTACGGACAGGATAAACGTTCTCTCATTGTACTCTTGGGACTTTACTTCACCGGGTCCAGAGCCATTCCAATGCGCATAGCCAGGCTCGTTAAAGAAGGGCTTTGCATTTAAAATCAAACCCTGTATAGAAACTAGAACTTGCAGCATGGAAGATACACCTGGAATCCACATCTCGTTCTTGTCACCTGACCATGTATTGAGCAGACTAAGACAAACTTTCCCGCAGCCATACAAATTTGGATTTACACGAAGACCGCCAGAATGATAATGGACAAGCTGAGAGTAAAAAGAATCTATGTTCATAGGAAATTTGAACTATCATAAATCAATATACACAATCAAAAGATTCAGATCTAATCACTTACCGGTGGAACCATTGGGTAAAGATAGGGGAAAAAGACATCGAAGAAGAAGAGACCGTCATGGTATGGAGTACCCTCTGCTCCCATAATTGCAGCCCTTAAAAGATCCATCCTTGATTCATACACTCTAACGAATATAGTATCTGTCGGATATAATAACAGAATAAACTACAACGTTGGAACAGGCTACGTTTTCGGGGAAATTTTTTGACATTTTCATTTATTTGAGCTAAAAAATAGTTTCCGGTCAATTTCTTTGAGAGTTAATTATTAGATGATGAGTAAAGACTTCAGGGGGGATTTAATTATTTTGTAATTCATGAAAGCAGAGCATTAAATACCTGGAAGATCCTTCTGCAGACTACACCAATCGTCTTGAACTCTCTTCGCCCATTTGGTAAGAGGCTGAAAAAAATGGTGAAGATTAGTCACAAGTAGACTTAATTATGAATACCGAAACATCTTTCGATGGTAATACCTGCTGGAAAGAAGATTGGTTAGAAGAAAAATAATGGTCTGAATGATCATCAACAATGTCAAACTGCTTAAAGTTATCTAGCTTCCTCAAATTTTCTTCGCAATCTCGGGTAGAACCTGCATCCAAAGGGCTTGTTGAAGAACCACCAAACTCCGTGTGCTTTAGATCTCGAGTGGTTTCTTGAACCCAATGAACGTCCGGAGTAGGCTGTTCGTGAAAACCTTGTGGAATTCCAGGATCGATGAAAGTACGTTTCTTGTGTTTCATAGACTCCATCCACATTGCTACAGGTCCCCCTACCGGATAAAAATCCAATGTGCCTTTGTGAGCAGTATTAGCTACATTCATTGCCCCAACATCGTGTCCCGAAACAATCGACTCAACTCCAAGATGTGGTATCGTCCCTTTGAATTGCGTACTAGACAGTAAATTAGTCGAACATGTAGCTTTAACAGGGGTCCTTTTCCTCTTATAATGATCAAAAGACCACGGAGAATAGAACGGTTCATCAAGCGAGGTGTTAAGAGGACTCCAACTTTGCGAAGTTGTCTTCTCCTGAAATTGGCGAGCAATTGAATTTTGGCTACTTTGACCAGGTTCGACGACTCCAGGTTTAATCACAGAACTTTCAGGCTTCAAGTTTAAGCTACTCAAAGGATAACTCTCCAACTGAGTAAACTGTGGCAACCATGGAGAAAAAGATGAGCTACTTCCAATATTTGGATGATTTTCCTTTCGGGTATGATCAGGTAACATAAACGGTATTGGTGCTTCGATTCCAGGAGGAATGTCAACTCGATCAAAATGGGCTTGCAAAATAGAGTATTCATCTCCATCCATTAAATCATCATAAATTTGATCATTATAACCATATTCATCGGAGCAATCCGAACTCCGACCATCCAGATCAATTAAATCATGCTGTACCGAGAAAAAGCCTTCAGATTCAAAACTACGACTACTATTCACAAAAGACTCCTGCAAAAGTCCACGAAATTTTTTATCTGATCCTCAGTGAGACAGAAAATCTTCGAATTAAACATCAAAATCAAATAATTAAGCACTGACCTTGGTTTCTTTATTGAGGCAGTCACCAGAAACAATTTGTTTGCCTTTATCCTTAATCTTAAAGTTAACTTCATCATCACTAAGCACTATGGTAGAAGAATCTCCATCTTTATCAACATCCATAATATCTGTCTGACGATACAGAGATATGTTAAAAGCTTCAAACGAAAATAGCCCACCTAAATCTATCCTTCTACCTTAAAGAACAAGAATCAAGTAATCACAAAAGACTAAAACATGGGACAGTGGACACCAAAGAATACAACTGAAGGCAAGAACCCAACCCTAGATTAAAGAGCGAGGAAGAGAGAGATCATCACCCAACACATGTGCAATTGAAAAAGAAACAGTTGCTTGGGGAGTGGAAATCGAAGATGGTGTGATTTTGTTGACGACTAAGGCGGCGGCTGCAGCTGCGGTTCGGCGGCGGCGGCGGCGGTTCAATTTGATCCGCTTTCTCAGAGAAGACGGGCTTTTCGGCTCAAGGTTTCGCGCCTAGTCGAGAAAATTCAGTTTGACGAATGCTTTGCTTTTCGTCTTTTATGTCATCTTATTGACTTGACAATATCAACCTCCGATTATTTCTTTTAAATTTGACTTAAATTTTAATAAAATTTAATATATATATTAAAAATTAATTATAAATTTAATTTAAATTTTAATAAAATCTGATATAAATTTTAAAATTAATTATATTTTTTCTTAATTATTTAAAACTCGATCTAAATATAATAAAAAAAATATTTTATTATATTTTTATTTTTTAAATATAAAATAAAACTTAATTAAAATTAGAACGGAACTCGAACCAATAAACTACAGTTCTATTTCGAAATAAAATCGAGTTTGACCGACTTGTGTCCACCCCTACGAAGATGAAGATGGTCATGGTTCTTGAATTTTATAACCAAAACGATAAAATACGGTCCAATTCTAGAATTTTAAAACCAAAACTATGAAATATGGTTTGGTTCTAATTTGATTATGGTTATTATTTGGTACGATAAGGTGTTAATTCGTTTTTCCCCAAAAACTTAACTTGATTATCGTTTTTTGTATATTATATCGTTTTAGTTTTAGGTAATTCAGATTATGTAATTAGAAGTGAATGTAATTAAAACAAAAATGTAGAAAGAATTAATCAAAGTTAATAACAAAATAAATAAACCACTTTTAATTAATTAGTGCTAAACAATTAAACAAATTTATTAAATAATGATTCTTTCTTATACAAAATTCTGTTCATTATTATTATGGACATTAATGTAAGAGTTTGAAATATTGAATCAGAAAATTGAATAATATGATTAAAAAATTACAAAAATTACTCATTACAATATAAAAAAAATTATAACGCATATTAACGGCATTATTCATCATATTATTAATCGTCAAGCGTGACAGAGTCTGATCTGAATTGGTCCTTTAAAAAAAATTGGATCTTTGTATTCCGATTTTAAAATTTTAAAACTATGACCAGGATTGAGCATGACAAAGACAAATTAGAATCAGACCAAAATATTGTGATTCGGTTATGTCCGTTGAGTTGTGTGAGTTTCTCCACCCCTACTCTTAACATATTCTAAATTTTTTTATATAACAGGTCAAAATTCATAATTAAATAAGTGATCAAACTAAATAAAATTACATTCTCTTGCACATTTTTATATTTATCATTAATAAATTTGTTTTAAATGCTCAAATCTCTAAGTTTTTCTTCTTCTCAAAAAAAAATAATATTAAGTTTATCTTCAATTTCCGTTCTCAAATGTGAAATTTTGATGTAAAATAATACAACAATTAACGAGTGGCGCGCAATTGTCACATCAAAATATTACTTTCGATAACGATGAATTCATCCGAGTTTACATATCACTAATTTCATCAACAATGGAGTTCATGAATGCACTTTTCAACAGATCCATTCCATGCCCAAGCAACAGTAACAGCAAAGCTTCCAAGCTTTTTATTTGTAAGAAACCTTCAAATGAATGCATACAGAGAAAGTATCATGTTTTAGCTAAACAACTCGCTAAACAGGCTCACACGTTAAATCCCTCGGCTCGGAGGCACGTGCGATGAGCCTCGATCCATTTCGTACAAGCCTCCTCCCCATGCTCCACTATGCATTCGTCTCGTACCTTTTTGGTGTCGGGACAAGCACAGCAAATCTTCTTCTTTGGCTTGGTTTCAGTCCCGGACTTGATCACTTGATCCTGTATGGAACTTGGCAAAGGCAACGCAGATGAAGCATTTTCGACTGGTAGGCCACCCATTTCGGTTTTGCTATGAATGCCAAATAGAAAATGTGATTATCGATCCCAGCATTATCAAAACAAAATGCTTAAATTTTGTATAAGTTTATCGATCATAGAACAGTTTTGAAATAAAACCATTTACATTTTCGTCCCATTTCAGATGAAGCATTTTCGACCAGTAGGCCATCCATTTCGGTTGTGGTATGAATGCCAAACAGAAAATGTGATTATCGATAGACGCATTATCAAAACAAAATGCTTAAATTTTTTTATAAGTTTATAGATCATAGAACAGTTGTTGAAATAAAACCATTTATACATTTTCGGCCCATTTCAGATGAAGCATTTTCGACCGGTAACCCACCCATTTCGGTTGTGCTACAAAAGCCAAATATCGATCGAAGCATTATTGAAACAAAATGCTTAAATTTTTAAAAATTTATAATGATCAAAGAACAATTATTGAAATAAAACCATTCAGAGATTTTCGTCAAACGATCTACATGCAATCATTGCAGAAATTTCGTAGCCCACCTGACAAAAATTAATCAAGTGAACCGATAAATTTACAATCTTCATGACGCTACAAACATATTTTGATTTCATTAAGCTCATCAAGCAGTTATTCGACCCCAAATTAACATAGCATCTCGTCCAACAGGGAGTGATAAATCCATTGAGGCATTTCGTCGAACATGTGATAGGTCCTTTACCTTAACATCATTATAAACAACCACACCCAAAAGCATCGAATACCCGAACAAGATACAAAAAAAATCAACAGACCAAGCAAAACAACCACAACCAAGAAAATCAAAATTCTTTCAACCAAACACTACAAAAGAACACCACCAGATTAATTCTTATAATCTCAGTCAGAACAAGGGTAAAAAATCAGATAAACCAAGCATAGAGCAGAGAAAAACTCACTGGATTCTAATCGCCGAAAGAAGCTCAAAATCAGACTTGTGGACGGCGGCACCAATAGTTCTGTTCGCCGAACGGTTGAAGGAAGAGACGTAAAAGGCAAAAATGGGTCAAGTGAGATAACAAACGAACGCGGCCAAATATAAAGATTTTATTGATTTTTATTTTTTATAACTCTAAATTAATATATATATATATAAGTAAAAACAAATTTTGTGCCTTAAAATTTCGAGAAATTGGCCAAATCGAGCCTTAATTTTCGGAAAATAAAATTTGGGCTCGTCGGACGCAAGAAATCTTTTCTCATTCGTCCGAGTGAGGCAATGCTCGGACGAATGATGCAAGACTCGGACAAATGAGGCAAGAATCGTCTCTCGCTCAAAGTTTCGTGATTTTTATTGATGTACGTAAACAAATAAATTTTGTTACAATATAACACAAAGTTTCGTGATTTTTTTGTTAATTTTCAACAATGGTACGATTTACTATAATTTTTTTAATACATAAAAAAATAAATTTGTTATAATTACGTACATCAATAAAAAATCACGAAACTTTATGTAATATTGTCTTACAGTGCTATAAGTATGTGATACAAGTTTCAAGAATTTTTATTACCGTATATAATTTTAAAAAAAAAATTGTTTATGTATTAAAAAAATTATAGTAAATCGTACAGCTGTCAAAAAAATTTAAAAACTTCCAGAGAAGTGTCTTTTATTATCGTAAATGTGTGGTAAAAATGTCAAGTTATTTTAATAAGATTTCATTAGTCAAATTAATTAAAAAAATTAAAAAAAAAATTGAATGTTGCGTCCGTGTGAGGGATAATGTGTCCGAGCGAGGGACGATTCTTGCCTCATTCGTCAGAGACTTGCCTCATTCGTCCGAGCATTGCCTCACTCAGACGAATGAGGCAAGATTTCTTGCGTCCGACGAGCCCAAATTTTATTTTCTGAAAACTCAGGTTCGATTTAGCTTATTTTCCGAAAACTCAGGCACAGAATTTGTTTTTACTATATATATATTAAATTAAATAATCCACCAACAAAATCAATAATTATTATTATTTTTGTTAATTTTAATTATATTAATCAATTTAATTAAGATTTTCATATATAAAAGATGATGAAAGATCTAAAATATTTTGAATTTGTAAAAATTCTTTTTTTTATCAATAAACCAAAATAAATAAAAATGTAAAGTTAATACTACAACTTATATCTCTCAGCAAATATTTAGAAATTAATTGTAAAACCAAATCGATACCAATTTAAAAAGAAAAGAAACCGACCCAAAATTGATTTTTCTTTTTAAAACAATCGTTCCAAACAGATCCAAAAAGCCCGGGTCGTTTCAAGACCCACGGGTTAGTTCGGTCAACTCACCCCGACTCGAGCAAATGCATAATTCTAGTACCTGTGAAAAAATTATTAGAAATTGAACTTTGTAACGCGTGCTTTTGGACTTGCCATAACACGGTTCCTCAGCCGAGAGTTCTAATCTAAATTAATCAGCAACTCAACATGAAGTTGAAAGAATGGAATTTCATATAGAAGAACACAAAGGAAAAGCTCTTAAAAATTTATTAGAGAGAAGTATATACAAAAAAAGAAGATATATCTCAACAATTTCTCAACATTTTGGTCTCATTTTTCACCGTTTCATCCTGAAAACACGAACTAACATCGCATTTCCCCCCCAATTGCGACCCATATAGTTAGTGATCTGTTTTGTTTTTTTGGAAAAAATAAGATATAATCTTAGAAAACCAAACCCGGATCTCTACTGCCAGCAACGGTTTTGCGATGTCGCTTCGAACCGGACCTCCTTTCCCCTCTTCCGCGCTTCGTGTTGGTCTTCTTTAATGGAGTTTTCGACGAACTATCACCATTGCCCGTTAGCGGAGGACGACGAATTATCACTCTTGGAGGTGGGGGCGGGGGCATGTGTTCCAATAAATCCCTATGGTAAGCCTGCAAATTTTAACAAATCAAACAGAATGCAAGTAAAATTGGTGACAAAAACCGAAATTAAAACATAGTTCTTTGATTTTCATGGATTCTAGATCTTTTTTCGACTTATCATATGAGAAAAAACTACTTCGAATTCGACAAAACATCGCAGACATTACGAGATTATGGCAATTCGACGAAAATGACAAAACAAGATCAAACCGATACTTCCTGTAAAAATGGAAGAAAACTATGGTCAGAGTTTGAATGCAGCAGACAAGTAGAATTCAAACCTGAATCACGAAATTCCGTCTTTCACAGTCCAGAAACATACTGGTGGTCCATTCGACTCTTGCTCGTATTTTGTCTCTTACCATCGAAAAACTTAGTTGGTCTCTAGACGTAAATCGATCAACTTCGTTGAACCATAGACAGGTGAAAAGATTTGTAATTGGAACATGTTCCCTGATTATTACGCAACCTTCAGGAACATCTGTGATAATCAAGAAGTAGAAAACTCAAGTAAAATAAGCAAGAGGAGAAACATCGATGCGTCAAATGAAGCATTGTAAATATACCACTAGTTATCGGAAGTTTTGCAGCAGAATATGGTGTCAAGCCTTCCTTTATATAAAATCCGATTTGCTCATCAATAGAGGAATTGTCGTACTTTCCAGCTACTTTATTAGCTTCAGCCTCCTCAAATACATCAAACCGCTTGTAGTGCCTCGAGATTGCAAAAGTTGCATTTTCGCGCCACAAGAAGCTATAGAATTCAGAATCAGGTCAACCGAATGATCAATCATGGAGCTAAAACGTGTATCATTTGAAGGTATGTACAAAAGAAATTGGTTTAAGCTTTCCCAGAAGTGAAAAAAAGGAAATACTCCATGTTTGGACAAAGCAAGTTTGTCCCTTTTTTCAACGTGAAAATGATATGATCCAATTATAATTGTAAATAAATACTTAGTTGTAGTAGTAATAGAAGTTTATGAAAGGTTATAGTAGTTGAGAGAGGTTATTACTCTAGGAGAGAATTAAATGGATGTAGAGAGAGGTAGAGAAAATATCATTGTAGTGGTGATCATTGGTAGAAGTAGAGAGCCCTCGAAATTTCAAGTGTGGAGGTTTAAGAGACATCGAAGTCTCTGTAGTGTACATGCAATTTTCAATAAATCAATAGGATCCTTTCGGATCCTTATCAGAAAACCTGGTCAAAAACATATTCTTAAGTAACCAAACATTAACCTTAAAACTATGTTTAAGAGAACTTTGCAGGCACGTCCAGTCAGAAGAAAGTGCTAAAAGGAAAACGGTCTGAGAACATTGACACAGCCAAAGAAGGCCAAGCGAAAAAACTAAAAACCCAAACTTTGGAATTGAAAGAAAATAAGAACTAATAAAGTATCAAGTACCGCTCAAGAATCTGGTAAGGATCTTTAACAAGCTGAAGCTTCCCATCTATCCATATAGAATAACGAACATTCGGAAAAAGCCTATGCAATAAAAGCTTTGGAACCTGCAAAGTAGAGCAATTAAGCATGAATAAATTCTCAATCCAATTCTCATATACCTAACTAAACCTCCTTCATTATCCATCAGGATAACAAGGCTCATGCCATTCATGAGATCGATCAAAATTTATCAGAATAACGATATATATATATTCCACTGATATGCGTTGCTGTGATTCTGCAATATAAATTTCATGCCATCACATCTGGCTTGCCAAACCCACAATCAGTCAAATGATTATTGCAAAGTCTAAAACAAAAGTGAAGCTACCTTCCCATTACGCCTAGGATCAACATATGGAATGTTCCGGACAACAATGATCTTCCACAGCCCAACCATATTTTTGCTGTCCATTGTGGTAGAGTTCTTTACAAAAGCTTCTGTTTCTTCATCGATAAATAAAAAGAACGGAATGTTTTTTCTTGAAGCAGCATCAACGTTCTGTGGTTGCTGTATTATGTCATAATTACCTAAATAAACAACTGTCAGGAGCAACTTCTGGATACAGAGTAATGAAAATAGATATCAAAGTGAATGAATTGCATTACCAAATATAGCTGATGCAACAATGACATCATGAAATTTCTCCAACTCCATAAGATCAGATTCATCAATGTCAAATCCACTGTGGTTGCCAGGTTTGTTTCCTTTGACGAATCTGCAAAAAAAAAAAAGGAAACCGAACCAGCAGAAAGTAAATTAATGCATTTCGGCCATGAAATATGAATTATCTGATAATAATGCATTATAAAGTAATACCCACCCACAGTGCACTTCCATCGACTCTCTGATATCAAAAGACTCGTTCCTCTGCTTTAAGGTAGGATATCCTCCAAAATCAGATCCTCCATGTGGTTCATTTTTTGTTGGATTTTGGTCATGAACATACGTCAGATTACGAAGCACTGGAGAAATTGATGAAAAGCTAGGCATACGAGAAATAGCCTGGTCCACAGGAACATAACATACTGGGCAAGCTGGAATGGAAGGAAAGATAATATAAATAATAGAGATTCGACTTGTTCAAAAGAAAATTTGGACAAAAATGCATTTTTTTTCTTTTAATATTGACCATAAATCATAGTAGTTATGTTCCATAAAATCAATCAAAAAGACAAAAATAATAATTTTAACTTACGCCTTGGTCCAAATCGCTTGCCATCACTTGGAGGCGGGGGAGGAAGAGCAAATTTGTCACACGGATGAGGCTGTGGAAGGGCATGCTTAGGAATAGGGTCAACTGTAAGCGTCTTGTGCAGATGAGAGTTGGGGAGCGGAGGACGATGATGGTGTTGAGATCTTGTATGCTCTCCACTTATTCCTTTTTCGGTTGTAGAAGAACTTCTACTGTTCTTATCTTCCATTTTTGGAAAAACTGAAAATCCCAAGTCTGTTAATGTCCCCCTTTCATCAAGTTTCATGTTTCCAATTTGTTGATTAATGTTTGAACTAATGCTTTCTGTACTCCATCATCACAGCAGAACACAAAACAGCACTATGTTAATTCTTTAAACACATAAAAAACAACGGAAATTAGGAACTTATTCTAATTGTCTCAAATGATTGCGGATCAATATTTCAACTCTAGATCAGTTTAATAACATTTGAACAACACTAATTTTTCCAAGTTCCAAAAGATTATCCAGATTGAGCATATCAAAATCTTTTACTCACAGGCGGAACCAATCAATGGCACCAATCGAAATCAGACAAGGAATAAGAACGAACCTTTATTGATTGTTAAAGGACCAGATATGAAAACCAAAAGAGCGACGGCACTTAAAAGGAGCATTGCTACTCTCCGACGGCCAATGTATCGGCAAATGAGAGGCAGGAGTCTTTCCTTTTCCCTCAAACCGGAAATATGCGTCTTCGAAGACTTTCGCACAAGCATTGGTATTGTCTGAGTCTGCAAAACACCATTTTGCTGTTGTTGCAGTGACCCGTAACTCCCTGTGCGGAGACCCAATGACCCTCCAGTCATTGTTCATTCAGGGGCTCAATTTTTACTTTCATTTCAAACTTCACAATTTCACCAACCTGGGCACCAAAAAGCAGTAAAACCAACGTGAATTAGAAAGTTTGCCCTTTAATCATCGACCTTTTTCCAGAAGAAATCCAGCAAAGAAAAATCCGAGACTAAGTAAATTGAACGCAAATAACAGGAAACGAACAAGGAGAAGAAAACATACCCAATTTTCGATGTCACATTTACGATTTCAAAACGCAATGTAATTAGACAGGGAAAAACACATTCGGCCAGTTTCACTCCCAGGAAGAACCATTGACAATTCGTGAACCGATCGGTATCGACACGCAGCAAATCTCCGTTCCCCCGAACTTAAATCCAATGAAAACCCCAAAAAAGAAATCCAGATCTCCGTTTCGGCAGCGAATCAACTAGCACAGAATAGAACAACCAATCAACGGCGCCAACCGATATGCCACCCAAAACCTAAAAAATAAAAAATAAAAAAACAGAGAAACTTAGATGGTTCGGGGAATCCAATAGTTCCAGACTCCTAGGGCTTTTTCCCCAATTGGAATCTGAGCGAATAATGAAAGAATAATGTCTGTTGTCGGAGAGAGATGAGATGAGCAAGGTTGTTCGTGTGGGACAATCTTAACTTGGCGGGACAAACAAAAACCATTGGAATATTAATTAATCTTATTAACTATTATCTTAATCACACTCAATTTCACGTTCATCTACCAACATTCTCATCATTACAATACATTAAATGCGAAATTGCAAACTTAATTTTTTTTTCATATTTTATAAAAATAATTATTTGATTTTTATCTTCACGTGTTTAGAAATTGTTTTCAAATGAAATTTCATGGCATGAATAAAATCAATTAATGTTATATTTATTTTTTAAATTTTTGACATGACAATCATTAATTAATATAATTATTTTTAATTAATTATTCACAAATTATTTTTAAGAAAAAAACCTTGAACATTGATGAAAAAAGGCAAAAAATTCAAAAGTTTGAAAATTGTCAAAAAAAAAACCTTAGCGGAGACTTGAGTCAGCATTCGAGCGAGGTGGTGAGCCCGCTGGCTCGAATCGCTCGGCACTGTAGCGGTTTGAGACAGGTTGGCTCGAGCTCGACT
Source organism: Begonia fuchsioides (assembly GCA_003255005.1). NCBI lineage: Eukaryota > Viridiplantae > Streptophyta > Magnoliopsida > Cucurbitales > Begoniaceae > Begonia > Begonia fuchsioides. The sequence continues at coordinate 310,402 of QAOC01004348.1, forward strand.
TTCGGGCTCGGGAGCTCGAGCCTAGCAAGCCCGATTTTGCCTCCCCGACACAAAGCACTGGCCTCGTCTGCGTATCGTCGTTGCATCGAAGCTTCTTGTCTTTGTATAATCGAAGTTGCTCGTCGTTGTCGTCTTTGTCACGGTTCATCGCCGTCTCTCGCTCCTCGTCTGTCATCGGTCGTCACTCGCCCTCGCCCTCGCCGTCGAGAGGAAAGGGCTCGGGTGGGCCGCTCCCCTCCCTCGGCCTCTCTCTCTCTCTCCCATCTGCAACGGTCATCAGACTGTTGGATCATCCAACGGTCTCGAATCTATCTGTTGCATCAATCAACGGTCTAAAATCTAGACATTTGATACTTTGGGGTATTATAAAATGAGGTAGGGGGTGTCTAAAATTTTTATTGATTTCTCTCAAATTCTCTTAATCTCTCGCACTCTCAATCTCACTTTACCAAGCTAGTTTTATCATGTATTTGATTTTTATTCAAACAATTAGCAATTACTCATTGAGGTATGCGTATAATTAATTGTAAAGTTATCGTTAATGTTAATGTGTTTTGTGAACTAATTTTTTTTAAATTTGGCAGGACTCATAATTGTGGAATTACAAATACTTATTACCACGTACAAGTCATCATCGAGTAATTGGTGAACGATATTAATTTAAAATTTTATTCGTTATTAATCTGTATCGATATGGATGCACACTACGTACAATTTGAATCGTTTCCTTCTGATGATGACGACATTCAAGAAATTGGATCTAGTAATTCTGCATTTTCTATTGGTCATACATCTACACATGCATCCCCATTTTCACTGAAATCTACAAAATTTAAAAAGTCGGATGTTTAGAAACATTTTAAATTGAAAAAAATATAAATATGGAGAAAATTAAAAAATAGGGCGCAATGCAAATATTGTGCAAAACACTATGCGTATGAATCTACCACTAACAAAATTAACCGACATTAATGATAAATGACAACTTCACAAAAGAATATTAAGATTTTGTAGATGTGAATATTTTCATAATGGAAAATCTATTTATCAATACATTGTGGTCATTTTACAAGAATATAATCTTAGAGATATAATTTTTAGTATTACTTTAGATAATACTTCCGCTAATGATGTTTGTGTTTTGCAATTTAAAAGATTATTTCAATTTGATAGTTGTCAATCTTCACTTTTTCATATGTGTTGTGTTTGTCATATTTTAAATTTAATTATTAAAAATGACATGCAATTTATTTCTCTGCATATTGACGCAATTAGAAGTAAAATTTCTTTTATTACTTCTTCTAACACCCGACAACAAGAGTATAAAGAATTTTGTAAAGTGGTTAATCTCCGACCTTGAAAATTAAAAACGGATGTATCAACAAGGTAGAATTCAACTTATTTAATATTCGAAAATATTAAATCGTATTGAAATGTCATTTATAATTTTATTAGTAAAAAAACACAAGATATTACTTTAGATAGTTGTAGTTGTGATATGACTAATTTATTTCTTGATTTTTTAAAATCATTTTTTGAAGCTACTAAAGAATGTTCGAGAATTTATTACTCAACTGCGCATCTTGTTCTTCTCATATTTGTAAATTTAACGAGTATTTTCAAGAGAGGTAAAAAAAATAGATGAATTTTGTGATATTTTTGAAAAAAAAATGAAAACGGATGAATTAAAAAATTTAGAATTAAAAAATTATTAAGTTATAAGTTGTAACTTTATGTAATTTTTTTTACACTTGTATTTTTTTTATATGTAATTTTTTTATATTTGTAATGTTTTTATATGTAATTTTTTACACTTATAATTTTTAGAATTCGTACAATTTAATCTCAATGATATGTAATTTTTTAAAAAATAATAAATATATTTACGTATGTTAAACTCGTTTGGCTCGGCTCGTGTAGGCTAGACCGACTCGGCTCGGGCTTGGCTCGACTAGCTCGAGCCAAAATTTTTGAGAAAAAGCTCGACAAGCTCGACGAGCCAGAAAAATTCCGACTCGTGTCGCTCGAGCCGCAATCTAGAGGAGATTGCATGGGAACGCCACCCTCCGCAATTCGCACGCCATTGAGGTGCGGCCACCTGTATGTGTAGTTTAGCTTCTGAGAGCAACATTAGTGCAAATGTTATATTTTTATTAATTTTCTTAAAGCATATATTATCAAAATGATTTAAAATTTATATTTTTATTTCAATCAACATATCATTTTATTTGTTATGTTGCGTTAACAAATTGCAAGTTAATAAGGCATACTATGTTGATTTTTCTTATACTATTATTTTAAAATGTTTTTTAAAAATATTATAAAGAATTAAAATAAAATATTAATTGGACAATTATCAAACATCACATTGTTTTTATCTAAAATTACACCTAATTTTACATTAAAATAATAGTCACATAAATGACATTTATAGTTAAATATCTTTAAATAAAATATTAAGAATGTGCATTCTTTCAAATTTTAACGAATAATATAAGATAAATTCAAATCCGAAAGGGCTTCAAATGCTCCGGACAATGACCCACTATTTGATTGTCGAACATTATCTTATGGAGTTACCTCAATTAAATTTATTGAGATGCAACAAGTTTCATGAATTTAAGAACATAATACTTAAGTAATTAAAATTTCTAGATTTGAAAATGAACATAAAATTCAACTAAAATATGATGGCTCTCTTGAAAAGCTCGTTCATTTGTCAAATAGTTATTAGTGACATTAATGCAACGAATCTCACAACAAATGGTAAATATCAATTAACTTGGTTACAAGGTATTTGCAGCATATACTTCAAACTTTAAAAATCATCAATTCACACTTTAAATTTTAGTATAATGTCAATGGAAAATTGACATTTCGTTTTCTATTTAATTTTGTATGTTCTTTAATTTTGTAATAAATTAAATTTTTATTTAACTCACTGAAACTCTAAAAAATAAAAAAAAATCTCCCAAATTATAATCTTTTTATAGCTAGAGATGCTTATGGGTGACTTTTTGGTTGACAGATATAGTTTAGAAGATAAATTGACATTTACCTTAAATTAAATAAATTATACTTTAATTAAATTTCACTTGCACTAATAATTATTTGAACTTCGCAAATGAAATAAAATAAGAGATACAAGTAACTTTATTTTTAATCATAATATAGAAGACATGATATTGTAGAGTATTTTATAATGTAACACATTATAAATAGTTAATATGAACAATAAATTGTATAAATCAATTATTATGATACGAGGATTTATATCCTAATACTAAGTTTAACGTTAAGAATAATGTCGCAGTTACCATTTAATTCAAACTCTCAAAGTACTAACTAACAAATCTATTAGCTTAATTGAACATATTATTGTTTGTTACGTCGACCAGTTTTCTATTTGATGAGTTTAATTTAACATTATTTTAATTCTAATATTCAAAATTTTGGTTAAATTTTATAAAAGAACGAATTTTTACAATAAGAAAATACAGAATGGCGAACATTATGTGCACCCTTTTGTTATTAGGTCTTAAACAGTCGTCTTCTTCGTCTTCGATCATATACTCGTTCATAAATTATACTAGGTTAGGTCATAAACTATGTTATGTTGTTGTTTGTAGTAATGTTTTCATTCTTGTCTTCTTGCATTGAACAATTCCTGTTGTTCCCCTGCTTGTCCAGATTGTGAGAATCACCGATCAGCTGAAACTCGGCAGACCCAAAAAAAACAATTTTTGATATGATTTTATATCAAAAAGAGGTAGATGAATGGATCTTGCTGATCTGAAGAGTGAAAAGTCTGGTAATGTGTGATGTTCATCTTGTAGTCTCTCTCGTAAATAATAAAAGATTGATTCTTTTTTGTCACAACCCTGGAATTTGTATGAGGCCATAATCGGACCACGTAGTGACTGGATGAGAGAAGGGGGGAAGATAACGAAGAGGTAGAGCTAAGGGTGGTGGTCTTCCAAGCATGGAAATAAGCGAAAAAAGGTCGAGAGAAGTTATTAAAAAATGGCAGAAGGGTCCAGTTTACAAGCTGAGGTTTGGGTCTGGGGTTCCCGAGTTTGTGTTTTTTATTCCTAAAAAATTGTCAATTTCTCCTCGTTGGCGAACTTTTTCGCTTGTTTAGTATTTCTTATGAAAATAAAACTGCGGGAGATTTTGAGGTTGTGGTTCTTCTGGATTGTCGAATGCTATACTGTTACTGTATAGGTTTCTGATTCTCAGCCTGGCTTCTCGTTAACTGGTTTCTCTCTTTCATGGCGGTACTCTCTCTCTCTCTCTCTCTCTCTCTAAGCACTTTTGTAAACCTAGTAGTTTGGCTGTTCTTGAATGTTTTACAGGTTTTTCGGAGTTTTCTGAGTTGGGTTTTTTGTTTTCTTGCCATTCTCGTTTGATGATTACGTTAATGCATATTTGGGTCTGCAACTTTTGTAGATCACTTCGTTAAATCTTTCTTCATACTTGATACTTCGGATTTGTTTCTTTCTGTTGATGTTGCTCATGGCGATCGAGGGTTGTTCATGTCCAATTTCGCATATCTGGAGCTCATTTATTTGTTTTCTTCGATTTTCTCAGGTGGGGATTTTCTTTGTTCCTCGTCGATTTGTGCTGTTTGGTCGGATTGGCATCTGGGTTTCATCGGTCTTTTGAATATAAAATGAAGCGCTGATTCAAAATGGTGATAGCTTTAGTTAGAGAGTGGAATAGAAGCTTGAGATTTGACCTTAGCTGGATTCTGTGTGTTCAGGATTACATGCAGTTTTAGCTGGATAACAATGGCGGATTCCTCAAATTCTGCCTGCCAAAGGTCTGGAAATGCTTCAAGGATCTCAACCAGAATTCCAAAGCCATCACATAGACCTAGTTCTAACCTATATAATATTCATGGCTCTAGAGAGAGAGAGACTGCTGAATTGGCTGATACAGATAACCTTATAAACCAGTGTGGTTTATCCGGGATTTACGGGGACGAAGTAGGAGTAGACCCTTATGCCGATTTCGGAAAATGGGACGATCTTAGTTTGAGGCAATGGCTCGATAAACCCGAAAGACACGTTGATTCATCTGAAGCTCTTCATATATTCAAGCAAATAGTCGAGGTTGTCAATTTTGCGCATTTGCAGGGAATTGTGGTTCAGAATGTCCGTCCCTCGTGCTTCGTAATGTCTTCTTTTAACCATGTCTCCTTCATTGAATCTGCTTCGTGTTCGGATTCGGGCGGAGATTCGCCGAAAGACGGTGACAATAGCGAAGGTTTGGACGGTCAAAACGAGTCACTGCCATTGTTAAGAAGCACGGGAGGAGATACGAGTCTTCAACTCGGTACATCTTCAACAATTGCTCTATCTGAAGCTAGTTGTATGCAATCAAATTCGTATAAACTATCGTTAGCCGAAGAGGCCGAGAAGGATCGAAAACGAGCCACAAACGTGGAAGAAAAACAAGAAAATAACCATCAACTTCCATTGAAACAGATCTTAGTTCTCGAGGCTTGTTGGTATACTAGTCCTGAGGAGGTTTCTGGTGGCCAAAGTTCATTTGCATCGGACATTTATCTATTAGGCATTCTTCTATTCGAGGTTTATATTGTTAAAACTTTTTTTTATCAGAATTTCCCATTGTTAGTAATTTTTAACGCTGAACTTTGTTTCTTATGTCCAGTTATTCTACTCCTTCAGCTCTAGAGAAGAGAAGAGTAGAACCATGTCCAGCCTAAGACATCGAGTTCTTCCTCCTCAATTGCTGTTGAAATGGCCAAAAGAAGCTTCGTTTTGCCTTTGGTTGTTGCATCCCGACCCAAATAGTCGACCAAAGCTGAGGTGATTCTCTCCTTTTTCGTCCCTCTTAATCTCAATTGTCGTTATCTTTCTAGCTTCTCGTGTAGGAACCCAAATAGTTTTAGCGATTGTTAACGCATAGTGGTTCAGGTAACTGTGGGATCCGAGCCACCCTATGCTACTCGACTATGTTCTCTTACAGACACAAAATTGAACTTATTACTATTAGGGGGTGTTTAAGGTCCAATCGAAAAGGCTAGAAAACAATTGGTTTTTGTTGTTATTTTCTTATGATTAGAGAATTGTGCTACAAGTAAACTAAGCATTTGAGTTGATAACTGTGAAGCTTAGTGGAATTAGAGGCATGAATACGCCTTATTTCTAGTAATTTGAGACTAATGAAGAAATTCATCGGTGTGATTGATTTTTCTATATATGAAAGAATGGAGTGAAAGTTGATTTTTCTTTTTATGAATTATTATCTCTTCATGGCTTTGTCTTCTTTATTGGTTCTAAAAAATTACTATTTCTTCTCATTCTACTTGGAACTTCTTCCATATTTGAGATCGTAATAGTGAACGATATTCACTATCACTATTCGTTTTTTTACAGCGAATTGTTGCAGACTGACTTCCTTAACGAGCAGAAAGTTGAGATCGAGAATCGAGAATCTGCAATCGAGATCCAAGAAAAAATAGAGGAGCAAAAGCTGCTGCTAGAAATCCTCCGGCTCATACAACAAAGAAAACAGGAGGCTTCGAAGTCGTTGCAAGACAGCATTTCGTTATTATGCTCGGATATAGATGAAGTCGCAAATCACCAGTCGTATCTCCAACAAAGTAATACTTTTGTTACAGAACTCAGAATAGAAGACCGATTAGCATCGGTTCTTCCTTCAACGAGTGTTGCTGAAAACGACGAATCCATCAGCTTGGGGTGCAGGAAAAGGGTTAGGCCGAGAATTGCCGAAAATGAAATGGGAGTTGGCGGTGGTGAAAATGAAAAGGAAAGATCTCACACAATTGGTAAAAATAGAGAAAGCTATTTCTCTAGAAGTTCGAGATTGGTGAAACACTTCAAGAACTTGGAATTGGCTTACATTTCTATGAGATGTCAACTGATCAAGCCCCATGAAAAACTGTCAGTCCAGTATTCATCGGTTAGTAATAATGGCAAAGGGTCGATTGCGACTGAAAAAAGTTCTGTTTATGATTTGGTATCTAAGCTACCAGAGGAAAATAGAAAAGGTGGTTGGATAAATCCATTTCTTGAAGGCTTATGCAAATATCTAACTTATAATAAGTTGAAAATTAAGGCGGATGTGAAGCACGGGGATCTCTTAAGCTCTTCGAACCTTGTATGTTCCCTCGGATTCGACCGTGACGGGGAGTTTTTTGCCACTGCTGGTGTAAATAAGAAGATTAAAGTCTTCGAATACGATCCGATCGTAAACGTAGAGCATAATATCCATTACCCTGTTGTTGAAATGGCCAGTGATTCCAAGTTAAGCAGTGTATGTTGGAACAGCTATATTAAAAGCCAAATCGCTTCAAGTAATTTTGCCGGTGTTGTTCAAGTAAGTCACAATGACCCATTGTGTTCTGAAAACTGTTTTTCAAAACCAATAATCCAAAGCTCATTTTGAGCTCCGATACTGAATTCTCTGACAAATTCAGGTATGGGATGTTTCAAGAAGACAAGTATTTATGGAGATGAAAGAACACGAGAGACGAATTTGGTCGATCGACTTCTCTTCAGCAGATCCAATGATGTTAGCGAGCGGAAGTGACGATGGGTCCGTTAAGCTATGGAGTATCAATCAGGCAATTCTACTTTTGCATTTTGTGTATGTAAACTTTGAACATTAATCAAATGCATGCTTAATTAACTAATTAACGACTTAATAATTTTTCTGTTCTCTAAAATGGATTGATTTTTCAGGGAGCAAGTATTGGGACCATTAAAACAAAAGCTAATGTCTGCTGTGTTCAGTTTTCCACGGATTCAAGCCGTTCGATCGCGTTTGGTTCAGCTGATCATAGAATCTATTATTACGATTTGAGAAATACGAAAGCTCCATTATGCAGTTTTCTTGGACACAATAAGACAGTGAGTTATGTCAAATTTGTAAATTCGACTAATCTCGTCTCTGCATCAACCGATAACACCTTGAAGCTTTGGGATTTGTCGAAGAGTGTGTCTCGGGTGGTCGATACTCCACTTCAATCATTTAGTGGCCATGTTAATGGGAAGGTATAAATCTTTTTTATCAAAACAAAGATGTTGATGAATACCTTCACATTTGAGTGATAATCGGTCTTATGTTTTGAATATCAACTGAAGAACAAATTATAGAATTTTTTAGTCCAAAATGTAGATTTAGCAAGGCAATATTTAATGACAACTTTGTTTTGCAGAACTTTGTGGGTTTATCTGTCTCTGATGGTTATATTGCTACAGGTTCAGAGACTAATGAGGTAATTTTTTGTCTAATTTCATCTTTTATTTACCTGTTCTTGGCCAAAAGCTCCTCGTTGGGCTTTGATGCTGCCTGTTATTGATTGAGATGAAACACTCATATTCAGATTAATAATTCTTCTGTAATTTGGGTGATTACATAAACTTTGAAACATGATTTATACTTTATTTCTGGTTTTGTTGTTTCATCATATGATTTTCTGCATAATTCTTCCCTCATTTTCTTGGAATTGTTTTCCAGGTTTTTATTTACCATAAAGCGTTCCCAATGCCATGTTTATCGTTCAAGTTTCAAACAGACCCGTATTCTCTTCTGGAAACGGACGAATCGTCCCAGTTTATCTCATCCGTTTGCTGGCGCCGCCAGTCAGCCACGTTGGTCGCCGCAAATTCGGCTGGCAGTATCAAAATTTTAGAGATGGCGTAGTTGGTTCTTGGATCAAAAAACTTTCTGATAAATTCGGCCCAGGAATTCTGATGATCTTGGCAAGAACCATATCAAAAATTGAAAGAAATCAATCTGGTTGCTGGTAGATTTTCTGGGATGGTGCTGGAGATTATAGTATCTTAAGATGCATGTTACAATTTTGTCATTCTCTTGAAAGTGTGTGATATATAGAAGTGAAAAAAATAGAGAAGAGATTAAATGCATTTATTCTTGTACAATTTGTGATGCTTTTAAGCTCAATCAATTACATGCCATAATGTTGATTACTATCTATAACTTGATCATCCGCATAAAGTAAGACATTTACTAATGATAAATTCAATAGCTTTGAATATTGCAGATAAATATTGCAATTTCGAAAACATAACTTGCCAATAACACGGTCGAGCTTTCAAAATCAAACATCAATGATCTGTCGATCAAATGACCGTGTTCTTCTGACTAGCATTGCTTCAAAATTTTTAGCAAAAGCTCATTGACACTGATTATGACCAAACTTTGATGCCAAAACAAGCCGCCTAACCAAATGATTAAGTCGTTGAGCCCCAACACCGGGGCTGATCTTCGTCGGATCCCCCACTTCCGTGCAATTGGGTCCATTTCCACACCACCCACCCGGCGTGAATCCACCGTTCTTTCTACCTAGCAAATCGCTATCAATTTGGTCCACGACGGGGTCATCTTTTGCGAATTTCCGAGCAAAAGCAGCATTACTTGCTATCATCTTCTGAGTGTCATTGATGGATAGTGTGTGTGGATGTTGCTTTGGAGGGAAGTCCCAAGAAATGTAGTGCAAATCATTGTTTACCGCTGTTTTGGCGAATTCGGGCACATTGCATATAACGGTGTGGAAATACCCTTCGGGCGATGACAGGAAGTTGGAGTAGTACATGAGTATCGTCCGAGGAAGATTGTCCCAACCCCATATTAAGTATTCGACAAACGGCCGCGATAGAACCATCCATGCAGATCCTGAAATGTAGTTCAAGAAATCATGAGAAACCAAGCGAATAATGACCGATTTTGGTGCATGTAGGCTCTGTTTGAGATTTATTTTTCGTAAAAATCAACGCTGATAAGATTTATTTTTCGAAAATTGAGCAGGGTATGAGTAGGAGAGAATAGAATCTCTCTTTTTGCTAGTTTAGATTACAAACAGTGATTCAACAGTCTGAACACATATATTAGTCAGAATGAAATCTCAAAAACAGTTTTTAAACACTCTTTTCTGAAATAAAAATACTCTGTTGATAATACAAGTTTCTTAAATACTTGGTTTCAAAGTCAGAAGTTGTTTCTCCACGGTTACAAATATTATCAAACAACAAATATATCAACTAAATTCTACAAGCCAGTTGATTTTTTAAAACTTGTAGGCTTTATAGAATGAAAGTGGTAGTGCAGTTTCGAGAGATTCATCATAATTCTGCACGTAAAATTCAAACCTGTAAACAATTTAAATGCCGTTGGCAAAGTTCGTGACGGGTTAACCCAAAACACGTCTGACTTAGCAGACAAGTATAATCCAGGGTCCACAATCAATGGCATCCCCCGTTTGTCCCTGCATAGAACACTCGGGAATCATTAATAAGAAAAAAAGTATCAGATGCCAAGTTTGAATTAAGGGAGAGAACACTCACGCCTTCCAACCTAATTGGCTTGTATGCTCGATGAAATTCAGGTCTCGGTCTAAATGCGAAAATGTGTAAAGAAGATCTGCAAAAGAACCGACAAAAACACAAGTTAGTGAAAAATACAACAGTGTAAAACTCTAGTCATAATATCGAACAAACCGTCTTGAGTCACGAGAGGATAATCAGAAGCACTGAGGTTGATGAACCAATCCCAGTCCTTGCTCCGTTTGAGAAGAATGGCACAAGCATGAAGCGTATTAGCAACCATGGTGGGGCCCCTATACGTGACCATATTGGCTTTCGTGATCATGAAAACATTTCCAACTTTTGCAAAAATCGACTCGTTAGCAACACGAGCAAAAAGCTCCAATCGTTCTTCGACTGACGATTCGAGATCTAGATGGACAACATAATGATTCAGTGGATGGTAAAGTGCTTTAAGAGCTCTCCATAGCTTCTCTAAATCCCCTTTTGATCCCGAAACCAAATAAGCAAAACGAGGAATTGTAGAGCTGAAAGGAGGAGGAGGTGGTGGAGTAGATGACTCGACCTTTGCCTCAACAAAAACCGGGCTCGTATATTTCACAGAAAAACGAGATGGAAAAATTGAGAAGATCGAATTAATCGATTGGAGGGAAGAGACAAGGCCCATATTGCAGGAAGTAATGATGAGAAACAAGAAAAGAAGAGAGGTTATGAACAGAGGAAATAGCCATTTCTTCTCTATGTTGAAGGACCCCATTCATCAGTTTCACAATCATTTATTGAACTTCTCACCTTCTTCAACAGCTCAAAATTAAATCGGACTGAAGGAGCCAGCAACCAAACCTTAGTTTTCGAACTTCAATGCAAAGCCTGCAATTGAAGGAAAAAAATTAAAACATAGACATAGTCTATGTCTTAGACAATAAAGATGACGCGAAGCTTACACTAAATACATTAGGATAAATGAAAATTTCCACAGAAGAGGACAAATATTTTGCATAAGAATGATCGATATAGCATAAGAATCATCCAAACAACCATAACTAATAGTCCAAAGTTGAATCATTAGTCCCAGTATCCATATTGCAATACTAAGACTATGAACAGTACTTCAAAATCCCTAATCTGAACATTTATTTTTCGATATGAAATGGCAATGAGTTCATGTCGGTGAGTCTGTAAAAACACTTTCAAACAGCTAAAAGCAAGAACATTTCAAGAAACTAGACAGAACCCAGATCTCAAAATCATCCCAAAATACTGAATACTGCTCCACTGTCACAGTAAAATTGGAAAAACTACAAAAATGAGCAAAACTACAAAACCCGGCAGGCTAAATCTCGAATTCAAAACTGTAAAAAAACGTACCCAGATAAAAACTAGAAAGAGGGCAACAAACCACTAATATTCTGGTAGAGAAGCAATCCCCAAATACACGACCAGAAAGAACAAAGAAAAGAGTGAGGTTGAAGAAAGAGGTACGGAGGCACGAGAACGAAAGAACCAACCTTTCTTAAATGCAGAGTAATGGCATTGCAACACGTCGAAGAGAGAGAAAAAAAGGTTTAGACAGAGAAAGACACAATCTTTACTCACGCCATGGAAATGGGAGAGGGTTTCTTAAAATAATAAATCAAGGGTTTTAAGGAAAGAGACGAGAAAAACGTTGTGTCGAGGTTGTTGCAGGAATCCCTCGCCACTAGTTTATCGCCCTCTTGCGATGGTTTTTCTGTTGTATTATTTGGACTTTCTTCCTTTTATTTTTACACACGAAGACGACATCTTTCTTATCTGTCTTTGGATTTCTTGATTTTTTCTAGTTTTATCAATAAAAAATAATTAATAAATAGCATAATTGTGACAAGGGTATCAAAGTGTGTGTTGGTTCATCCATAATCAGCATAACACATTTTGAATATAGCTTAAAATAAAATCCCGTAAGTTACAATTTTGGAGACCGTATTACGAAATCTCAATTCGCATGTTTTATGCTAATTTTTCGTTTTCACCAAACTCTTTACAAATGTCTAGTTATGCATAATTATCACGTCTCATAAGCTCAACGAGATGTTGAATTGGATAGGCAACGAGAGAGCCTTTCGCTACTACGAGTCTTTCACTAAGCCTCCTTGTGTCGAAACGAGTGAATACACTCAGTTTCTCCACTCCGTTGTGAAAAATCCCGACACTCACCTTCCCCCTAAACCAAAAGTCAATGACTTGAACGTCACGGCTCGTCTTGTCCATCACATGATCTCCTACAACCTTCTGCCTAGGGATGGTCATAGGGATCACGTGAGTTGTATGGATTTGCACGTTCTTTGTCACATTTTCACTGGAACCAACTTTAACGTTGGTTATGTAATTTTAAAAATGATAATTGATCTTTTTCAAAACTCGTCAAAGTCAATGCCGTTCAACTTTTTGTTGACGAAAATTTTCCACCAACACGGTGTCAACTTTCCTTCATCCGAGACATCTCTCCCGGTTAGGAGAGTCGACACTTATACTGAATCTACCCTTGCGAGAATGAGTATTGTGGAAAACACTGACGGCGAGTGGATCTTCAAAGCTGATAATCCTGCTTCGACATTACAGCCACTCCAGCACGATTATACTGAAGCAACTATTCGTCCTCGTCAATCAAAAACCCGCCGGATCGAGGCATTTTTGCACGACCACCAGGAATTTTTGGAGAATTCATTTGAGAGAATCTACCCACTCCTTGACACGATGGATGCCCGCATCTCAATCTTGGATCGGAGGTTCGACGAGGCACAAAACAGACATTGGGATGAGATTTTTACCAACTCGCCGGAGGCCACACCCACCGTTGCTCCACCTGCATCGGACGATCCCTCTGTAGAGTAGGTTCGTTCTTCTGTAATCTTTTCGAACAATTAGAATATTTTTTTGTAACTTATTTTACTTTTTATTTGACACAATGAATGATTTCAGTGTTTATATTTCAATTCGTACAATGCATGATTAATAATTGTTACATCTTTCACGAATTGATTTCAAATCGGATGCTATATATGTTGACTGCTATTGATTTAATGTTTCGATGCTATTGTTTTCGAGTTTCTTTGACATTTTGATTTAATGCTATTGTTTTCGTGTTTCTTTGGCATAATGGAAGTGTTACATACCAACGTTATCATGCATTTTTTTTTTTGGATTGAAGAAAACAATAGCCATAAATTTTTCATTAAAATTTAAAATTACATAATACGGAAAGCTATAAAACTTCAATATACAAAAACCTTTTTTTTTCTATGTTAGGCTCGTCTGGGTCGGCTCGTTTAGGCTCGACTAGCTCGGTCCGGCTCGCTCATTTAGGCTCGAGGCTCGCGAGCCGGTTCGAGCTAAATTTTTTTGAAAAAAGCTCGAACGAGCCGGCTCGATTGACACCACTAGTTACAATACAAAATAGAAAAAAAAATTATTATGTGATTATTCGGATCAATTATTAAAATCCATCAATGAAAAGAGACTCACCCTTAACTCGAATTCTCGTAAAGTGAGCTCTCATTTCCAAACATGACTATCGAGAAAATATAATAAAAGAATGCCGTATAGTTAGTTTACTTTTTAATATAATTTTAAATTTAATTATATTAATTGATAACTCAAAATATTATTATTTTTTATCTTTAACATTGAAGTTCTAATATATTAATTGTCATTTCGAAATTCGTACTATTATCAAAACATACTTCATAGTAGAGTCGGCAAACGAGCGAGCTGGCTCGATAGCTCGCTTGGTCGGCTCGGTTAATTGTCGAGCCGAGCCAGGCTCGGACCGGAACAATGCCGAGTCTGGTTCGCTCGAGCCTATAGGTCGAGCCCGAGCCGAGCTCGACGGATTGGGCAAGCGAGCCTAATGAGCCAAACTCGTCAGGCTCGACGTCGCCGGCCATCGTTGTCGCGGCGCCTCGCCGTCTGTTGCCTTGCCTCGTCGGTCATTCGCGTCATCACCTCGCCAGATCTCGCTGCCTCGTCACCGGTCGGTCGTTCGCGTCGTCGCCTCATCTCACCTCGTCGCCGGATCTCCCCAGTCGCCTCCGGCCTCTCGCCTCATCGCAGATTGTCGCCATCGCGGCGTCGGCGAGACGGCAAGGGAAAAAATGCAACGGTCATTAGACCGATGATAATGTAATGTAACGGGAAAAAATGTGTATATTTGATTTTTTTGGTATAAATAGAGTTGATTTGGGTGTTAAATTTCATCAAAATTTTTCTTGAGTTCTCTCAAGCTCTCAATTCAAATTCTTGTAACTATTTTCTCGTGTGTTGACGATTTATTCAAGCATTAACAAATTACTCATCGATGCATGTTTTATTGGTAATATATCGTTAATTAATCGTCAAAATTATGATTAACGTCGAACTAATTTCTTTCTAATATTTTTCCAGGACTTGTATTTGTGGAATTAAAGATTTATTGCCACGTACAAGTCAACATCGACCCGAGTAATTGGTGAACGGTATCAATTTATTTGTTATTGTTTATCGAGATGGATCTGAGAAACATAAAATATGTTACTAATTTATATGATGATTTCAAGAAATTGACACAAATAATCTGGCATTTTCAATTGGACAAACATCTGCACAAGCATTCACATCATCACTTCCCCATCCCAAAAAAATAAAAAACTTCTGATGTTTGAAATTATTTTAAAATTGTCGAAATGAATGTCGGGGGAAAATTAAAAAATCAGGCACAATGTAAGTATTGTGCAAAAAATTATGCTTACGAATCGACGACTAGTACGATTCGTAGACATTATCAACATTGTCACGCACACGAGCAAACGCCCGATAAAAGACAATTACAATTATCGGCTAGTTGTAATACTAATTTTTTATATTCGCATGAAAGATTGCGAGATGGTGCTGCAAGATTTGTGGCTCAACACGAGGTCCCACTATCGATGTTTGATAGCGAGGTACACGAAAATTTTATTAGAGAATATATTAACCATAATTTTCGACGAATTCCTCGTAATACACTACGAGGTGACATAATTAAATTGTATACGAAAATGAAAAATGAATTATTGTCTTTTTGCACAAGCACAACATATGTCGATTTGTATTACTTCTGATTTATGGAGTGCACCGAATGCATTCGGTTATATAGTTGTAACGTCGCATTTTATTGATAATAATTGACAACTTCATAAACGAATTTTAGGATTTCGTTGTTGCGAATATCCGCATAGTGGATTACAATTTATCGATATATTTTAGCTATTTTACAAGAATATAATGTTAGAGGTATAATTTTTAGTATTACTTTAGATAATGCGTTTGCTAACGACGTATGCATTTCTCAATTTAAACGATTATTTCAAGTTGATAATTCTCAATCTTCTCTTGTACAAATGCGATGTGTTTGTCATATTTTGAATTTAATAGTTAGAGATGATATGAGTTTTATTTCTCCACATATTGATAATATTAGAAGTGCAATTTCTTTTATTACAACGTCTAACTCCCGACAACAAGAGTACAAGAAATTTTGTAAAGCGGTTAATCTCCGACCGAAAAAATTAAAAACGGATGTATCGACTAGGTGGAATTCGACTTATTTAATGTTNCATATGCATGAAGGATTAGAGCGACGCCATTGCGAGAGAGCAACAACGAGATGATGAACTCGATGAAGAATTCAAAAATTTAGAATTTGACGACTAGAATTTTTTTTACGACTATTTAAGTTATTTGTATATTTTTTTAAAGTTTACATATGTATTGAATATTGATGCACAAAATAATTATTTTGATACAATGCTATGTAATTTTTTGACAAATTATAATGAATATTTCTTTAAACTTCTGGTTACAACATAATATATCGAATTTTAGACAATTTATAATGATTATTTTTTAGGCTCGTTTTCGGCTCGAATAGACGCTCGGCTCGAATAGGCTCGAGGCTCGATAGCTCGCTCGAGCCGACTCGTTTGCCGGCTCTACTTCATAGTCAACTTTGATTAGTTTACATTTTATTGCAATTTAATTTAAAATTATAATGAAATGAATAATTAAAAAATCTAACGTCGAAGTGTTTGTTAATAAAAATTTGAAGTTATATATATTACAGTTAGTAATTGAAAATATATTAATATTTGACGTCAATCAATTCTTATTATCAGTTAATATATAAGAGATAGATACGTTTTAATATTGTTTTATCTAATTTTCAAAATGGCCATAAATTTATTTTAAAAAAAAAAATAAACATACTTTTTTATTATTTATTTTTTCATGATTATCATGAGAGAATAAAAAAATTAGACCATGAATTAAATGTGACATTGTAATGATGCTAATTTATAAAATTAATCATGATCCATCAAATATTAAAATGGTGTAGCGAGTAGGAGTAGACAAAATTGATCCAAACTGACAGATTAGTCCAGACCATAGTCTTTTGGTCCAGTTCTAATATATCGTAGTCGTATAAGATCTTTGTTCTGGTCTTAAAATTTTAAAACTAAAATATATTTGTTCGATTTTATTTTTTCCAATGACCAACAGGGACTGAGCTATGTTCACTCTTAATTAAAAATGATGAGTAATGATGTGGTAAATGAGCTCGATAAATATATGATGAATGATTTTATTTTTCTAAGGAACGACCGAGACTGAATTATGTTCACCCTTAATTAAAATTGACGAGTAGTGATGTGCTAGATGAGCTTGATAATTATATGTTAAAAAAATTTCATGTTAAAATTAATAATTATTATATATATTTTTTTAATTTTAAATCTATTTTTTAGTGTGATATTACATGTGTCTTATATTAATTGTTGTGTATTATCTATAATTTACGTTTATTTGGATATTGTTAGATTTAATTAATTGTGAAGTCATTTTATTAAGAAAAACCAAGACTTGACCGAACCAAAACTAATTTTTGATCAAATTCTAATCTGATCCTAGTAATGCACTGACTTGGTCCTGGTTCCTAAATTATATGATCAAAATATATTAAGCGGTTTTATTTTTTTTTAAATCAGACCAGACCAGACCACTTCCACTTTTAGTAGAAAAAAGAAAATTTTTATAGTCATCTTTCTTAGAATTGAAAATCTCATGATTATTAAACTATTAATTTATATTTCTATATAGTAAATAACAAGATAATTTATTTTTCGAAAAATCTCATAAATTATGTGAAATTATATAATTACAATCTATGAGATTCAATATTCTTTTTGGTCCTCTAAATTGAGATGTATTTCAAGTTAATCTTTATAATTTAAATTTAAATTCAATGCAAATCGCTATGCAATATTATTTTACAACTTCTAAATCAACTCTTCACGTTTTTGCTCGTCTTGTTTGAATTTGTACGAAATATAGTTGGTTGTCATTTCAATTACGTAGATCTAACATAAAATGCGACATCACACTCTTTGATCGAACTCACGAGTATAAAAATTAATGTCTATTCTCTACATACATAGTGCATAGGTTGATTCATTTTATATATTACAAAAAATTAGGTTGGATTACGATTTATAACTTGGGTGGCGAGTTGATTTTATGTTTTTTTGTCAAAACCAAACGAGTAATCAATTACATTTTATGTTTTTTTTTTTTGCAAAATAATTTGATTGGATTGAAGTTAATTTAATGTTAATTGGATGTAAATTAGTTAGTTAATTATTATTTGGGTCTTCTCGGAAAGAATTTTTAACGAGCCAAACAAAAAAAAATCGACCCAAATCAATTGTGAGTTGCAGGTCAATTTTGAGTTCAGACTCTCGAACGAAAAACTGATGGAGTCAAGTTAATAAAGATCGGCCCCCTATTTGAAGCTAATTTTTGGATTTGTACTTGATTTTATTCGACTTGGGTCGGGTTTTAACAAATTTAAGTTAATTTTTTCAACTAAGTTCGATTTGAATTTACCTACTTTCCGTTAAATTATGGCAATAAATAAATAAAAATATAGAATGATTATTTGAATATAAAATTGAAAATGCATGTCATGTAATGAAGTCTTGCAAGGACCAAACCTACCCTACATGATAGTAACAAGTGTCGGAGTTCGAATCATGCGCTGTCTTAGTGTGAGAGTTATTACCTCTAATATTGAGGTAACTCCTTGGGGCATTAGGAAGAAGACATCACATCTCTGGACTGCTGAATCACTGTAACTTATATTTTCACATTCTATGGGATTGGGATGTAGAAGTCTTTTTAACGAGAGATTTTACTTTAGGTAACAAATATCTAAGACTAAAAGGGTAGTTTTGTACTTAGCTCTACTGTAATGTCATCCAAGGGAAGATGAACCCCTCTTCCACGTGTTAGAAACTAATTGGATATAGACAAAAGACATCTGCTATAAACCGGACTACTGGTGTAACAAGTACACCCATCAGAACCGCCCACGTGGAAGAATCTAAATCAGTAGACCTAAACGACGCCGTTCAATGAAGATTTTCTTCCGCCCTTTTTACCATCTATTTATAGTAAAATATTAATTAAGATTTAGAATTTTCCTTTTATTGACCATTTAAGTATAGGGAAATATTAGATTTTATATTTTTCCACCACCAATTAATCCAAATACCAATCATTTAGATTTAACCGAAATCAATTATATTTAAATTTAATTTCATAAATATTAACGGTATTCGATAATAGTTAGTTTTATTCGATAATAATAACAAACTGATAATTTATATGTACGTAATTCGCTCATAATTCGTAACTTAATTATAATTTTATTTCTTATGGTATGTTTATATATATTTTTCTGAATTTTAGTAAATTTTGGTGTATTTTTTTTTTGTAATTTTTAGTGTTAAATAAATTGAATTAATATTGTGGAGATGGGCAATAAAAAAGGGGGTCCAATCTTTTTTTTACTCCTTATAGGAATTAAAGATTACATCTTTCACTATTCTCCACCTAAACTCTCTCTCTCTCTCTCTCTCTCTCTCTCTCTCTCTCTCTGGGGTTCCCTGTTAAGTAGGTGGAGTTGGAGATCTGGGTCTTGCCCATTTTCTTCTCTTTTCTCAGTGTCTCGGTTTTTGTTTCAACCGAAATTCGGCGACGCCCTTGGTTCGTACTTCGTAGGAAACGGGTCTGCTCTTGTTCTTCCTCCTTTCAGCTGCTTGCGAACATTTCTGGTGATTTTCTTCTTAATTTCTTCACTTCCTAGATTTCTTATTGGGTGGTTTCTAGTCTGATCCGTCTCGATCTTTGTTATCTGGAATGGTGGTTTGTTTTTGGGGATCATGGATCATCATTTCTGTATTTTTAAAGTGCATGCGAACGTGTTGACTTTTCCCCCTTAGTTTTTGCCTGTAGTTTTTTGTTTTGTGGGTATTTTGAGTGGTCGATTTTGGTCTTTGTTTCTCATGCAATGCACAACCGTGAATGAATTTCCATTTTCAGACCTTGTTGTTTATTGGTTCTTGATCCATAAATTTCTCAACCCATCTTCTAAATCTGACTTACCTTATTTATTTTTGGGGACGTGTTTTCTAAGTCTGTTTTGAATACATATGAAATGAAAAATAATTTAACAAAATACCATAGAGAATGCATTCACGTAGTTAGTATTTTTGTTAATGCAATTTCAAGGTGAAGAATAGTTTTCTTATTTTCAAAGAAACGATGTTATTTTGAGTATTTGGATCTGCTCTGGATATTATAATCTTCTTGTGGATGTTTAATTTTCTTTTTGGGTATTACCAGCGTCCTTTGGTTAGAGTCATGGCTGTTGAGGTTGATGGATTTGAGATGGTTCAAGGCCCAATCGAGCCGCTTTCTGTCGGAGAAAATTCTGTTCCTCATAACAAAGAAAATGGAAATGGAAAGTTTGATGAAGCTAATGGATTGAAAGAGGCTATAAAGTTTGGTACTCATGGAGATGAACCGGTCAATGAAGCAGGAAATGATGTTTCAGCTGCTAATTTGCCCAAAAATGCTGTTGAGGAATGGCCTGCTGCTAAGCAGATTTACTCGTTCTATTTCATAAGGCATCGATCTTATGATGATCCAAACATAAAGATCAAAATTGATCTGGCTGACAAAGAAATCCAGAGGAGGAATCAGTCTCGATTTCAGATCAAGGAGGCTCTGCAGGCAAAGAGGGTATGCATATCGAATTTTCCGCCTCGGTTATATTTGGGTGGCAATTATGTTATTCGACGATAATTCTTGGAGCTCATAAAACAGAGCTGAACCTGGTTGGAAAATTATGATAAAGATCTTATCTACGTTCTAATTCTCGTGAATGATTATCATTTTGTTGTTTTCGTGCAGTCAGCCAGGGCCGAGTTGATTTCTCAGATTAAATCTCTAAAAGACGACAATAGGCAGATTAAGACAGTCGTCGATGGCAAATTTAAGGAGATGGAACCTCTTCAGCAGGCTCTCGACAAGTTTCGTAATGCAAGCAACGCCGGTCGTGGTAGTGGTTTATGCTCTTCTGAGGAAGAGCTTAATGCAATTGTACGTATTTCAACAAACATTCGTATTTGGAAATTATTCATATTTTTTTTAATTTCCTTTGTTTCTCTCTCGCTCTGATGGTGTTGAATTGGTGGGAATAGATTCACAGCCTGCAATACCGCATGCAGCACGAGAGTATTCCATTAACAGAGGAAAAGCAAATTCTAAGAGATATCAAACAGCTCGAAGGAACGAGGGAGAAAGTCATCGCTAATGCTGCCATTAGAGCCAAGGTTCAGGATTCGATGGTTCAAAAGGAAGCTCTTCAAGATCAAGTTAAAGTAATATGAACTATTTTTTTTTTCAATCTTGAGTTTTGCATGATAAGAAAGACAACGTGGAATTATTCTTTTTTTTCATAATTCTTGGCAATATTTTTTCAGGCATTAGGTGGCGATTTGAGCGGAGTAAGGAAACAACAAAACGAAGTTAGGGGAAAAATTAAGCAGATTGAAGATGCCTTGAATGTGATAGATGGGGAGATCAAGTCTTTGCAGGATGAACTGACAGCTGTGACTGAAAAAAGAGACAAATGTTATGAAACCATTAAGCACCTTCGACAAAAGCGCGACGAGAGTGTAAGTTTTACGAACTTATCGTTCTAATAATAATTTTTTAGGGTATTATGATCAATATAATTAACTTCTATTGTATGATGTTTTTGAAATTGATGCTATATTTCATGCAAATGCTTGTTCTGTTCAGAATTCAAACTTTTACGAAAGTCGAAAGGTCATAACCAAGGCCAGAGAACTCGCTGCGAATAAAGATATCAAAGGAATTGATTCAATTGAAGAACTTTCTTATGCTGAGGTTTGTCTATTTATTACCTGCCATAATGGAGAATGGGAACATCGACGAACATCTGTAGTTTCTGAATTGATCTTTTCCGATGTTTTTTTTTCAGAATGAAAAGTTTATGTCTCTCTGGAATAGCAGCAAGGCTTTCCGAGACAATTATGAATCGAGAATTTTGGCATCCTTGGACAGTCGACAATTGAGTCGAGATGGACGGATGAGGAATCCGGATGAAAAGCCATTGGCCTCGGTTGAAACATCGCCAATCCCGACATCTGAGACGGTTTCGGCTGCAAAGGCAAATTCTAAACGAAACAAGGATGATTCGAAGTCTGTTCCAGTGGATATGGCTCCTGTTCCAGCACCGGCACCTGCGTCGAAGGCCCAGAAAGACACTAAAAAGAAAGTGGATGAATCGAAACCCGTGACAGAGCAAATCGAAAAACCTGAACCTGAGTTTTACGCTTCGGAAAAGCCAAAAAGTGCAGCAGTTTCTCAGAGCATTGAATTCGATCCAGTCAAGTTGAAGGAGATGAAAAGAGAGGAGGAAATTGCAAAGGCTAAGCAGGCTCTTGAGAGGAAGAAGAAGTTGTCTGAGAAAGCAGCTGCAAAAGCGGTCATTAAAGCTCAAAAGGAAGAAGAAAAGAAACTCAAAGTAACCATTTTCTGAAAACTACTTATGAAAAATTTCAATTTTTTACATAAATAACACAAGATTCTGAAATGGTATTTGTGTGTTAAACCTCAGGAACGAGAGAAGAAAGCCAAAAAGAAAGCTGCAGGATCTGGGCCAGCAACTGAACCAGAAGAGCAAGTTGAAACAGCCGAAGAAACTGCTGAACCGGAGAAGACAATTGAAAAGGTCGAACCAGTAAAAGAGAAGTTTCAGAAGGAGAACAAGGTTCGGATCAAGAATCGATCGAAAGGGTCAGATACAATTCCTTCGAAAGCCGTTCCGAAAGCTATACTGAAGCGGAAAAAGTCGAACAACTACTGGGAATGGGCTGTTCCTTGTGCTGTGTTATTGGTGGCGATAATGGCTGCGCTCGGATACAACTATTTGATGTGAGAAAATATGATCCTTTGGACACAGAAGAACCTGTTTTCTGGCTGATTAGCTCATGAAAATCTTGGTTGATTCATGTTCTTTTTGAATCTGGGAAGAGACTGAAGTTGGAACTTTAACATGGAAGAGTTCTTAGTTTTTGTTTTGGTATTTTGAAATTTTGACTCCATAAAGTTGACTTTTTTTTATATGAATTGACTCTTGCTTTTGCTTTGTTAGTTAGTAGCTTAAATTTGATTTTTTTTTCATGTTATAAATTAATCTACTAATTAAGTCGATAAATCTAGCATTAAACATAGAACCATGATTAGGGTTTTGTGTTGCATGAGTTGAACGCTAATTATTCAACAAAATTTTGAGTAACATTGTTTAGTTTTTTCATCGTACAAATATCTGATGTTCGGTGCGATGTTCAAAAGTTCACACGAAATGATGACTATTTCGATTCAAATTTTAGGACAAAATTACTCCGAATAGAACCATACTTCATTAGGTCATCAAATTAGAGATTTAATTTGTGAATTATTTATATTTTGTAACAATTTTGAAAGAAGAATGTTTTAGTTACTCACTCTTCATTAAATTAAGCGCTCTGGCTTGAAATAGGTGCGGGCAAGACCGGATTTGGTCCATTTCCACCTCGGTTATGAACCGGCCGGTGATGTCTTGATTCTCAAAAAGATTCGAATTGTAACTGTGAATACTAGGCTGGGAACCGACCCGAACTGAACTGGGTTTCAAGGTTTGGTTTCAGATCTGTTCTGATTTTACAAAAATAAAAGATTTAAATGATTTCTTTTATTATATTTTGGTTGAATAATTGAATTTTGAGTATGAGTGTTGAGCGTGAGAAATTTTTGAGTAGGTTTCTATTGATTTGGTTTCGGGAAGATTTGAAATCGAACCGATTCCAATCTTTCCAAAATAAATCACAAATTTCAAGCCAATTCTTCTCTGGCCATGGCTGCCTCTGTCGCCGGAACTCTATGGGGTGTCCGAAGAACTGTACTTCCATCTACTCTGCATCTTCGCGTAAACGATAATAAGCTCTTCTCTGGCTATCATGAGACCAATTCTTCTCTTCCCCTCTTTGCTCCTCTAATTTCTTCAGGTTCAGTTCACTCATACCACGGAGCATATTTGAATGTTATTCGTTTCTATTTATGCTGCATTATGTTCGAGTCTTTGTTTCTTCGTTTACCCATCTGGTTAAATTTTCTAAATACTTGATATGTAGTTTGAGTTTGGTGATTAGTTGTGGAAGTGGTAAAGATTCAATTCGTTCTGCATTGAGTTCCCACTTGAACATTCTTGCTTTGCAAGTTAATCTTGGCCTAGGAAGTGGTTATAATTTTGGTACAAGAGTGGATTGTTATCTCTTAGAGTCATGGGAAATGGTTCTCTGTTGAATATACCTAGAAATTAAACTAATGATGTCACTGAAGTATTCCATCCGAGGATGGAGTGACTTTAAGGTATAAAGGCATGTCAACCAAGTAAATAGTTCTTATGTAGAGTTAGTTCCAAATGTTATGGAATGTAGTCATCCGATTTGCATGCCCTTGTCTCGCAAATTGGTTTTTGAGATTGAGTTCTTACCCAACATGATTGGTCCAAAGTTGTTCTTTGATAGAAAGTCAGTTCATCTGGAACTTTTGATTCAAATTATTTTCTATTGCCTGAAAGATGTCTCATCTTTGCATTTTTTACCATTTTTTTTCTTGACGAGTATTGTTATTGGAATGGTCTTATTACTCCAAATAAGTGAACTTTGTGATCGAGATGAAGGTGGATGAGACTGGTTACTTGGCTTAAACTTTGAACAAAATTTTATGTCTGTCGTGCTCTATAATTGAATTTTTCAGAGCTAAGAATTATATTTGAAGGGTGGAATTTTAAATGTTGCTTCTGCAACACCTAGTTATAGTAGTCAATTATATTCTGTTTTGGTATTCCATGGCCAAATCAATTAAAGAGAATGGCTTAGCACCAGTGTCTTCCCTCCCTATTGTCCCATGACAATTGTACCAAACAGTCTAGTGATGCCTGAAGCAACATATTTATTCTCGCCTTTGGGTTCACTCATATATTTATTTGTACCATTTCAGTTACTAGTTGATGATTATGTATTGGATGACTTGCCAAAGGCATGTAATTGAGCGACAATTCATAGACTGTCTGCAATTGTTGTCTAACTCATGTACAATTCAACTCACACATTGTAATGAATGCTCTTGATGTTGTTATATTAATGGATGGTTGGTTCACATTGTCAGCCAGGTTAATGTTGGTATCCAACGCGTTAGGAGCCCGTGAAATGGGTTTCTCCATATCCATGTTTTATTATTCATTTAATTGGCATGGCATCGTTTTGAGTGACTAAAAAAATTTATTGTTCAAGCCTGGATTTAGTTCTTGTTGCTTTTAATTAGAAATCCATCTTTCATCACAGGCCCCACTCCACTTGAGGTTTAGGCAGAAAAATAGAAGTAGGACCAAGAGAGAGAATTTGTTGTACCTAGAATCTCAACAATAGAGGAAATCAACTCCTTTAATTATAAGCTCAATAGTACAAGGGTTAGGGAGAAGAAAAAGAAATCAAATTAGGAAAATGAAACCACCATGGCTATGGGACAACCCTCAATTCACATCCTTTTCCAACATATCAATGATTTTCTACCCAAATCTTCACACCCAACTAAAAATAGACTTCTTTTTTTTATTCTTCTCTCTACCCTTCTAACTGAATTCCTACCAGGAGCATTCATTCAGCATGCAGGGGTGGTCCCTCCCCTCTTTCCTTTGAGCCTCCTTGTGTAAATCTTAAGAATGGAGACCTATGAATGCGTTAGAGAATTAGAACTCGTTGTTGGTGCAAGAATCACTTATGATAAAAATAGAAAATATTACTTAGATGGATCAAGGAGAATTCGGGTGGGAAATTAGGAGGGAATTAAGCTTCTCGAATTGGTTAGTAAAATATATTTTATCTTTCAATCAAAATATTTTTTAGGCTTCCTCTCTTCTAGATATAGGTTCCTATTGCTTTCCTTTCTCACTTTTAACTGTAAATCTCATCATTTCACTCTTCCTTTCAGTGTATTATTGGTTACAAGCTCAAAATTTTTATTTTGTTCCTTATAACTTGCTACAGCTTCAAGAATATGCCAATTATCACAAGCTGTGAAGGGAGATATCGATGTCCCACTTCAAGGCGTGGGAGACAAAAATGTTATCGAAGAAGTGAAGCGTGTTCTTGAAATGGTACTAGCATTTGATAGTAAAATTGTGATAGGGTCCAATACATATGGGTTGATGGTAAAAAGGGAATTAGTCGATATAGAATAGAGAAATGTAGCTAGTTATTAGATCGTCAGAAAAATTTAGCTAAAGTCTTTGTGGCTGATGAGTCGTCATTAATGTTTTTGGAGATAGAGAAACTCTTTGAATTGCTTGTATTTTGTTTAACGATCTATCAATTTTTTTTAATTCTATTGTTCTTCCTTACTTTAGGTTAGAGGCTGTACCAAATTCTTTTCAGCATCTCCGCGTCAGTTTTGATCTCTTTCCATTTTCCTTTTAATTTGATTTGCTTTCATCTTTTCACTTGGTTTTAAAGATGAATGAACCCAACATCTATAAACTAGTTACAAAAAACCCTTCAAATCACTGCACAATGAAATGATAGTTATTTTTCCAATTCTATCTCTCTTTTTATTCCAGGCAAGACGAGCACTATCAAGAAGGGAGGTCCTCCATACAAATTTTCTTACCCCACCCGCCTCAAAAGAGTCTCTTATAGCTATAGGAAAACTAGCCGATACAAAAGCAATTGTTCAGGGAGGATATCCACAGGTTATATTAGATCAATTCATTACATAACATCGAGACTTACTCAAGAGGTTGTAATTGTCCTTGTGATAACCTCCAATTGGTTCAATTGCTTAGGCCGAACGATGTCGAATTTCTGTTGGACATCCTGATGACTTGACAAGTGATCCAGATATAGTTGCAGCATTGGGGTATTTTTTTTTCTTCAACTTTTGACCATTTAATCAATAATAATCCTTGTTCTTTTAATAAATGAAAAAAAAAGAGATTATGGGACCACAATAATTTATCTTTCTCTCTCAGTATTACAGGCAACTTTGGTTTTCAATCATGTTCACATGGAGACTTTCTTGGATCAATTCTTGGTACTGGAATTGCTAGAGAGAAAGTTGGCGATATCCTCTTGCAGGTCTATTATACTTCCATTTTGGGATTTACATTTTGCAATTTACTGTTGGTAAAAAAGGCCATGTGTTAAGGTAGCTCAATCTGTAGTTCTTTTATCTTTTTTTCTTATCGCTTAAATCTGTTGTGAAATATTTATTACTCAATTAACTAATTATCCTCTCGAACAAAATGCTGTTATGTTAAATGTTTTAACTTTAAACTAAATTTATCTTAATTTTTTTCCTTTATTAAAATAAAATAGAAAATTCTAAACTGATTACAGACAAATATTTACAACACAAATAAAAATACAATGAGGCTTTCATGTAAATGTTACTTTTTTAATGAAGCAGGATGAACTAGATCCATTTATTAATATTTAGGTATTATCTGTGTGAGCTTGAGCAAATTAGTTCATTTCAGAAGATTCAATATAAAGTATGGCAAAAATAAATGACAAGCAAAGTCACCTTCAAATTTTATTACAGAAAATAATTATATTCTGAATAAACCAAATGCAACAAAAAAATTACTACTGAGCACCGAACTATAAATCTATCCTTTAATAATAATCTCCAAGCCAAAATTTTCATTTGGTTCTTCACCTCCACCCTCAGCTTCACTCAATCTGGAACTCCTGTCATCATATCCTCAACATATGGTTGTTTTTCTCTCTTTTCTTTCTCCTATTTTGTATTTTATTTTATTTGTCAATATTGCAGTAAAGTTTCTCATGAATGAATATATTCATTGTTAAATCCAGTTACCTTAATTGACTTCTTATTAGTTGACATCAACCGTTTTGTTCCCATTTCCTTTATGACTGAAAGATGATGGAAGAAATATAATAGTTGAACGCTGTTAATTTTGAGCATTATTTTCTATTCCAGTTATCTTTTCATTTCACTGAAATTTTGTTGTGTTCTAGGGAAGGAGTGCTCGAGTTTTAGTTGTTCCTGAACTTGTTGACTTCCTTACATCATCATTGGTCAAGGTAATGTTATCATCTAAAATCTTCCTGGAGTGCGATAGGCACGTCTCACTGTAGTTTAATCTGAATAAGAGAAAGAATACAACTAGAATCAAGAGTTGCTACCAGATCCTAACTAGGTTCTACCTATAGAAGCTTTATCTTATATTAAGTGGCTTTCTCCAACATGTTAAATGATAATATAAAATAATATATCTTTGTTCCCTAACAATGTAACTTGTTCTTAGGGAATGTGTACCTCTGTAAAGGGAAGAAGCATCATTAAAATCAAAGAGAAACTGTACAAAGATAAATTCACTTCTTTCATAGTCTCAGATATCTCAATACATGTCGATACGTCGACCTTCATTGATGATCAACTTCTAGCTAGTTATGTTATTTAATATTTTTGAAATATAAACTAGGAAAGAAACTAAAGTATTTTCTTACAAAATTTTTAAAAGGAAAAAAATCTGTTTGCCAAAAAAATCTACTAAAGATGATCTCTGTCACAAATTGTTGTGCAAGTCCGAACACCCAGGTGAAATCTTGAGCTTATGCGACATGAACATCCAATGTAAGCTAACATAATTAACCCATAGTCAATATCTGTATTTAGTAAAGTATGTTCTTTCAATTTTTCACATGGCAATGTTTTGAGTTGGTAATGTGTATTATATTTGACCAAAAAAAAGGTGATATTTTTTTCATTTTCAGGTTGGGAACGTTCCTGTTTATTGTACAAGAATACCACTGGATTCTCTTGATTATGAACCACCACAGTAAGGAGTCATTTCACGATCTTTATTGCCAATATTCCTTGATCTTGCTGTGTCGTATTTTTAATGCAGCTGTGGACTTTTTATTGCAGAACAAAGTCATTTAAAACCGTAGAATCATCCCTAAGAGTGGATGCTCTAGCCAGTGCAGGATTTAAGATTTCTCGATCAAAACTAGTGGAGATGATTAGGTACATTCTTTCTCCCCATCTATGCTTAGTCTGTTGTGTTTTAATTCTTTACTGAAGAGGCTATGATATGTTCATTTTGGTTACCTAAAATCATGGTTATTATATTCTTTATGATCTTGACCCGACCCTCAAAGATAGTCGAATCAACCGATCCAAGGTATTCTAGAGTTGGATCATTCCTTCATTGCAATTTCCGTGATTCGTTCTGGGTCGTAGCAGAAGTTAACGTTTTAGCGACCAAAAAATCATGGTTATAAATTTTTGTGATATTTTCCTCTCCCTGTTCTTCCTTTCGATATAATGAAAAAAAAAACTTTTTTCTTCATCAGAATAAAGCAACATGTGTGGATTTTGTCTATTGTCAACTTACATCTAATAGTATCGGTTTGTGAACTATTTTTGTCTAATAATATTGGGTCGTCCCTATTTTTTTTACTTGAACTTTCATTATAGTTGATATTTCTTGAAGTTCAATACTCTTGCTTTATCGGTATCTACCATCTCATCCTTTCGGTATTTTCATTAATGCCGGCCTGTCATATTGCTTAGTACGTCAATATTTGACGACGTATCAGCGATCAAATTTTATAAAATTCAGTATTGGCTCAATGATTAATTTTTTCTTGGCTCAGCAATGGCGACGTTCGAGTCAACTGGTCAACCGTGACAAAAAATGGAGCGGCTCTCAAGTCAGGCGATATGGTTTCTGTCAGCGGGAAAGGAAGACTAAAGGTAATATAAGTAAGCTCTCAAATTTCATGCACCACTTGATCAAACTTGGGCTGTCATGTTTCAGATTGGAGAAATAAACTCTACTAAGAAAGGCAAATTTGCTGTCGAGCTCATTCGATACATTTAAGATCGTAACAGCTTCATCGAATTCCTTCTGGAAGATATAGCTGGATCAGTCATATTTTGAAAAAAAATTGTAAATGACATTTGCCAGATTTGTCAAGTTTTTAAAATTATTTGTAATATCATATCCAAAATCGAATCACACACCCATTTTGATAATGGACAATCTTAAGTTTCTTGAAATTTTAAGAAATGGAGACACCAATGTCGTTTCTTTACGAACATCAATGTCGCTTCTTTACGAACATCAGATCGACCGACTCGGTGTTTTGTAAGCTGGCCTCCGAAATATGACAACTGCTATGAAAAATTATGAATTAGATTCAATCATTTGAACTGCAGGAAACTCAAGATTATATGAGTCCATTTTTAACTGATGAACTCCATGTTTGAGTTGTACAGAAAGGAAGCTATGATTGCATACAGAATTGAGGTTTGAAGATAGGTGATCAATCTATAAACATAAGCTGTTATTGGTTCTGGAGGTTGCCTTATTCAAACAATTTATGATTAAGCTTACAAAGATGTCTCAGATTTCGGAGAAAGAAGTGATTGTCTTGAATCCATGGTTATCCGGAAGAGGTCCATTTCCAGGTCGGATAGAAATAATCGACTCCAATCCTAAAGAAGAAATTGACAATTAGTGACCAAGACAAAAAAAAAAAAAAAAAAAANAAAAAAAAAAAAAAAAACAATGATCGGATCGATTTCTCCAATCAACCCAGAAGCCAAATTGACAACTAGTAAGGAACAAAACATCGATCAATATCCGCAACTAACCAGAAGTCTGCTCATCGCTACAAAAGTTTAGTAGTCATTCAGTAATTGAAAAAACTATTTCGATTTGTTCAAGGTACTGGATTATTGTTTCAGTTTGGTTTAGTCTAAAATTAGTTGTAATACTTGTATTTATTCTCGTCAAACTGATAATAATCCGAGATCCAAGCAATGAAGGCAATTTTTTTCAACTCCAATGAATGATGATTTAAAGAAAGAAGGCATTAAGGATAGAAAAAACAAAATTCTGAATACCTGCAGCTTTTGCTGCTGTAGCTTCTTGAACGACATCAGTTAGAAACAGAATCTCTGATGGCTTGACCCCAAGGTATTCTGAGATTTCAACATAGCTGTTTACTTCTCTTTTGTTCCTGTAAATAAGAAATGTATGCATTGATTTCACACTTGTGCAGAAGCAGACACTTGAGAAAAACAGAAGAAAAAACAAAGAAATGAATTTTATTACCCCACGGTCGTGTCAAAAAAGCCGGACAAGTATTTTCGTAAATCACCATACTTGGTCTTTCCGAATAAAAGCCTTTGCGCCAGCCTGCTACCACTGGAGTATATGTAGACCTGTGCTCCCATAGAGAGAAAAGAAGGATGTGCATTGGAGAAAGCTAACGACAAAACATCATTTTCCCATTGAAAATGGGGAAATGTTATATTTGAAAAGGCAAACTACGAAAAATTCAAAACAAAACTTTCAAATTCAAACTCAGATCAGGATCTCTAACATAGTGGGATTTTTTTTTCTTTTTTGCAAAATCTGGCAAAATGTATTGAGTTTCCTGGTTTTGATCTACCAAGAAATTCAATTTTTTAAAGTCGGAATACTTTCCCCAGAAATGATGGGCCAAATTGAGGAAACAGTAAATGAACAACCAAAAACCATGTAAAGGAAACAATATCAACGAGGCAGTATCAAAGAATAATAGAAACCAGGTACCTTTCTGCCCAAACCATGCCACCTTTCAAGAGCTACTGGTACGTCCTCAAAGACTACACCCTCTAGTTCACCCTGTTCAAAACCAGTTCTCCATATGTGACCCTGACAAGTCACATATAACACACATCAGCTTTGCTGGTTCACAAAATGTGCTCCTTTATAATGAAATTACATACTTGCAGTTGTTTCAAGGCAGTAATTTTTCTATCCGCTTTTATCATCGCTGCAACATTAGTAACCACTGCATCAATCACCTCCTCTTTTCCTGAATTCTCTGGAGGAATAGGCACAGCACCAGCAACTCCATTTTCCAAGTCTTTTTGAGCCTGAGATCAAATTGATATTTATGTATTTTTAGTTGTATTTTGAGAATAGGCTATTGCATTTGTTCATGAATGTTCCAAGAAGTTTCAACTAATCTAGTAATCATACCTGATCACGCAACAACTCAATGTCTTCTTGAGTTTCTGGAGAGTGAAAGGTCAAAGCTAAGTGCTTCCCAACATTATCGCGTGCATAAGGGAAGAGAATATCAGTCACAAATGATATAGGAGTAGTAGTTCCTTCAATATCAAGGACAATGCATCGCTGCAACAAACAATTCCAAGAGGAAAATGAACATCCAACTACATATATTCCTAAATTTTCTAAATTCAGAATCCAGAGCCCTAGAAATTTCTCAGGAATCTTACATGATAAAAAAAACATGAACTTACAGGCAATGGCTCAATTGTATGACTCAAATCAACAGTCCCAGATTTAGCCGAAATTCCTTTGCCTCTCTGAATAGGACAGTGATCTGGAGTAGACCAGTCAATACCCAGTTGGTTAAGCTTGAGAGCGGCCTCAAAGAGATAGTGATAACACTCAGCCTACAAAAAGAACATCCATTAATTTAAGAACAGTCTAAAAATAACAAAAACATTATAATAAATGTGATATCATGTATGTTTTAAAATACATATAAAAAGAAAACAACATTTTTTAATTCATTTTAAAACTACATGAAACAAGAGTGGTAAAGTGATTGAGTGTCAATTCCCACCTGCAGATTCTGAAGTAGCACCTTAATTTAGTAGAAAACATTTCAAGTAATCTTGTTTATTTGCAATGAGAAAAATTATGTAAAAGTCAGCCGAATCTCATCAAGTCTATTGATATTGTCTCATTATAAAATCGTGATATGATTCTACCTGTGTTTTTGTACTTATCCATGAATCTCCCCATACATAGATACCATGATTGCGAACAAGCACAGCTGTTGTTTTTGGGTATGCTTCAATCTGTAAAAAAATGAATTAAGTTCAACCAACATGTACAAAATTCTTCATGTTTGGAGTCAAAATAAAGATAGCAATGTCAATAAAAGAAACATGAAACACATAAAGAAATTGAAGGAAAAATAAGCCATTTCTTGGATGAAGAGCATACCATCAAGGATCAGCCGTGTGGTTGACAAACTGTGTTTTAAACACCATTATGATAGAAAAACCAAAAATAAAGATAAATGTCGAATTTTTTGTCTCATCACTTTGCCTAGTTCAGAATCTCAACAGCATAGCTTCAATGGCCAACATACCGAAGCATCTTTTTTACAATCACACGTGCTCAAAATTTTGGTAAACTCTAGTTTCAATCAAGATTATAGTAATACAAGATATTTTGCATTTATTTTTCCCTCTCAGAATTCAACAAATAACTGAATATGTAGAAAGGAACTTACAGCTTTAGCAAGAGATTCTGTGAGTTCATATTCATATGCAGTGTTCTCTATGATTGGCACCACAAGTTCATCATAATATCCATGCCCTTGAATTCCTTTTATCATTTCCATATGAGTTATCTGAAATAACGATAAACACATAACTAGTGAGATATTGTAACAAAAGTAATTCTGATGATCCAAAAATGAATTTGATAGGGACATTCCATATCAAACACAAGTTACAACTTAGAACTTGACATCCAGAGATTACGCTTAAAAGACAATTCACAGTTTCCTAATAAGTTCATGGGCCTAAGATTAAAATTTAACATGGAAAGAAATACAACTTTTATCAATAAAACCTTTGTAAAGTAAGAAACTGAAGGGAGACAAATTCCAATAATTGATATTAACAACGAACAGAATCAAAGCACAGCCACAATTCCGGAATCGCCAACGCAGAAACTCTGAACAGAGTTGCCTCACAGAAAATGATCAATGACCCTTCCTACCCCCATGCAGAGAGAATAACATCAAAATGGTCTAAACAATTAACAGACAGTTCATACACACACACACCCTGCTACACTACACGCCAGTAAGACAGCATAAATCACAAAAACACCCGAACATCAACTTCAACTCCAACTGCATCAGATAATATCCCATCAAAACTAGACAATAGTTAAAAAGTACTACTAAAAGGAACAAATATTATTGTATGTGAGGTTGTAGGTAGAGAATCTTTAAAAAAATAAATATCAATTAAACTGCACAGTCTTAAAAAATAGTGGTTTTTCATTCACATAAATGCCACTGTAAAACTTTTTCCAAATTTATATGCTTAGAAATTACTCGAAACTCTTTTGATGATGGATTGATCATGGTGACAAGACAGGATTCTAATCCATGACTATGTATGACAGCTCCTGCATTTCGCATTGAGTATGCCTGAAAAAGTAAGCAAGTTTTCAGTAGAATTTTATCGATGAATCCACAGAAAAAAAAATAAAACAAAGAATCGTTGCATTAAATTTAATTGAATTGAGTTGTCCTATGAAAATGAACCACAGCTAGTACATGATAATGAAATGTTCAAGATAAAAGGATAAAGTAAAGAGAATAACCAGTACATCCTTCCTAAACAGAGTCTTATATAGAAAACTAAATTTTAATTTGGAGAACAAAAGGCATACCTTCATAAAAAGTGGACCGCAATCAGAACACTTTGGAGGCTTATGAGGATATGGCTTTGGAATAGGTGAGGACAGGATAGATCCACTGGAAGACATTACATACATGTCTTCAGGCACCATTCTCTCCTTCTGAACTCCTGTCCATGTTCAATTATTTGCGCAAAAAAATAAACTTAAGTGCCAATGATTATTGAAACATAATAAACATATATTACTGAAAAAATTAGTAAGACTGAATATTCCAGACATAGAAAAGAAAGTACAAAGTTTCAACCAGGACAGCAATGACACAAGCCTTGCAGCTGAGCCAATAAGGCCGTAACTGGAAAAATGAATGTAAGCATTTAAGTATGGCATGCATCCTAAGCCAATAATGCAATAAATTAAGCCCAAATCAGCACATTTGATAACCGATCATGCATCAATGAGATCAAAATAAGGCACAAAGCAAACAAGCAGAACACAGGAACTCATTACAAATATGAAAAATGCGCAGCCATGTCACTCAATCAGGCATACAGTATCTAGATAAGCCCCCTAATAAATAAACAAAAAAAAAAACCTACGAACTTGGAAGAAAAAAAAACACCTTGAATTGGCTCAGAATGACGAGCTTAGAAATTACACTAAAACACAGTTCATCGCATACAATTCAAACGTCCCAAAAGTTCAATCAATATCTTTGAAGACGCAAAGACTAAGAAACGCTAACCAGAAGGGGACATGACAATGAGCTGATTGGGTTTGGGAATAGAGTCATCGTGGACCTTCATAGTAATACTTCCACCGGTACCGGAGACCCATCCGAGGTTATAGAATTGGCGGCAGAGGTCCGATATCAAAACCTTGGTATCATTTACAGCTTTTCCCTCCAAATAAGCCTGCGAATGCGAGGATGCAGCGACGCGTACTCCTCCGTTCATGGCTGCGGATACTGCTGAAGGTGTCGCCATATGAATGATTAGAAAGAAGCAGATATGGACACCAAAAGAGACCAGGCTCCTAATTGCAGGTCCTCGTAGAGCCTCTAGAGAGAGAATCTCCTCAGCTTAATCTTCTGTCTGCTCTACAGTCCGTTTTTGGTCCGGAATTTAGATTCATGGCTTAATTTAAAAAAAAAAAGAAATTGGGCTCCTTGTGCGTTCAACACTAGAACTCACAAATTTGACAATTATATAATTTATTATAATATTTTAATACATAAATAAATAAATTTTGTTAAAATTACGTACGTCAATCAAAATTCATGAAATTTTGTAGAGTAATGTCTTACAAGTTACAATGTTATAAATGTGTGACAAAAGTTTAAAGAATTTTTATTAACGTACTTAATTTTAACTGAATTTATTTTCTTATATATTAAAAATATTGTAATAAGCTATATGATTGTCAACAATTTACGAAATTTTATAGAATATTGTCTTACAGTACTGTAAATGTGTGACAAAAATTTCAAAATTTATTATTGAAGTACGTAATTTTAACAAATTTTGTTTTTTATGTATTAACAAAATTATAGTGAATCGTACAATTGTCAAAAAAATTTAAAAATTTTCAAATTAGTTTCTTTTATTGTGTTGAATGTGTAAATTTCAAGTTTTTCAGATAAGATTTGCTTAGCTAAATTAATTAAAATCAAAAAATTCAAAAAATAATTTGCGGGTTCGAACGCAATGACCGTCCGTATCGGAAGTCCGAGTAGTCTAAATTTTATTTTTTTAAAACTCAGGCCTGAATCAATCTATTTATCTGAAACTTGAGTCATTTTTTTGTTTTAACTCTATTATTATTTATACTCATGTCATAAATTCACTTGGTGTTTTTAAATTAAAACTTTAAAATTTTAATTATATCAATTAATATCTTGATTGATACTTTATTATAAAATTTAAATTAATTAATTTTTTTACAATTTAATTTCTAATTTTTTTTCAAGTATTATATAACCCAAACTAGATGATTTAGAATAAAACATTAAAATAAAATAAAGTCAAAATTTAATCGTATGAAAATACATGATAATGAAAATTTAATATTAGTGTGTATGTCAATGAAATTTTAATCAATTGAAAGTACACTCATATTTTTAAGTGAAAATTAATAAAAATTAAAAGTTTAAGATGTCATTTAATAAAAAATCACATTTTAAAAATCATCAATCGGCAACTTTATTTATCATATTTTAATAGATATCATGTCATCAATTTTTTTGTTATTTATCTTAATTTTGTTATTTTTATATATCCTTCAAATTAGTTAGCGATTTCAATCAATTTAGTAAATTTTAACGACTTGTAAAAAAATAAAAAATTATTGTAATAATAAACTTTTATTTAACTAAGTTAACTTAAGAAAAAAACATATTTTTTATAAGATTATAAAGTTTTTAATTTTTTATAATTATTAATTGATAATTATGTTAACTAAATTAACAAAAAAATCTTTACGATCAAAGAAAATATGATGATACTGTATTTGTTAAAATTATATTAAAGTTGAAAAAACATATTTTTATTGGATTATAAAGTTTTTAACCTTTTATAATTATTAATTGATAATTATGTTAACTATATCAACAAAAAAATCTTTATGATGAAGAAAATATGATAATACAGTATTTGTTAAAATTTTAATAACGTTAGAAAGTGTCGATTATCGGCCCTAAAATCAGAGGAGGTAATTTATATTTTGCTTATTAATATTGTAATCTTTTAGAAAATATTGATCATTTATATAAAAAAAACTATATTAAATTATATATTATATATATATATATGTCAAATAAATATTAGTAACTAAAATAAATTATTTAGATTTGAAGTATTATTTTTCAATAGTTAGCTCATATCATTTAAATGCATACAAATATGTCAACTATATATAAAATGATAGGAAATATTTCATATTAATATGATTCGACATGACCCTGAAAAATTATATTGTTACGGTAATTTTTCATCATATAAAATTTTAACTTAATCATATACATATAATCATAATTCGTTATAATTATAAATATCTATTGTATATTAATTTATTCATTGAGGGCTCGGCCTGAACTTAGTTAGCAAGTCAAGTAGAACTTGGCTCGCTAATAAATGAGCAGGTATGACGAGTTGGCCGCATAACAACATGCAATAGTTGTACCAATCATATATTAGGATCGGTCGAGAGCAAGATAGTACTTTAACGACATTTAAACTTACGGTAATAATGTAATGAACTTTAAAATAATATTTGTATATTTATAAGTTTAAAATATTATTTGAAAAATAATAATAATTTAATATGTCAATGAAATTAAAATTACAAATTGTCTAAAAATACGTTTAATTATTAAGGTATCAAGCGATAATTACACTATAGTTAAAGAATATACAAACCCGTCGTTGGCCTGGCGAACTATAGCTTGGCAAGCATCCACCCAACTCGCTCGTTTGACATCGTAATTTAGTTTATAATTTTACGACTAATATCGAACTTGGCGATCAAACACCAATTTTATTTTTTGAATAAGGTAGTAAAGCATTCCGAATAAGTTACAAAAATTAATACTTCGTAGTTTTCCAAATCCGGTCGGGAAGAATTCAATTTTGGTCAGACAAGTGGTTTCCGAGCTTCTTCGTTTTCATTTTCGTCTAGATCGATCTTCTTCCATTTCCCCCTCCACATAACGATCGCTAGCGAGCTAGTTTGACAAAAGAGGCCGGAAATTAAGCCGATCCACAATCCCTGCAAATACAAAAAAAACGATGAAATCATATTTTTCGTGAAAGTATATTCCGAATAATTTTGCTGTTGTTGATTACCTTGGCGTGTAGTTTAAACTTAAACCCGAGTACAGCTGCGACTGTCATGCCGACTACATAAAAGGTCACTAAGTTTATGTATGTCGCGAAATGCTGCCACCCGCAACCTCTGGCCGCCCCTGCAACATAGCACTTTGAATCACGGAATGATAATACGAAAATATAGCGCACGGGTCGAGAAATATTAATCAAATTACGAGTAGGTTGGTCGAAACACCGAACCACATGCCATTTAAATTGACAATTTTCAAGTCCATACAATATCTAAATAACTATTAAACATCAAAATTTGCACAATTCAAATTAAAAAAAAATCAGTAGTATGTTCTCTAGAATCTCAATATTCGGGATCATTTTTATCGAGAAGATTGAGAACCGAAGTGAATTCTTTGATCATCAAGTTTCTCCGATGAACGAACGGGTTCATTCAATGGGAACCAACCAAAAACAAGATCGAGATGATCTTCCCATCAATACTAACAGCAAAAACAAGAAATTTGGAAGAAGAAAAAACCGAGATCGAAGAAAGAATCGGACCTGATAAGATGCCTTGAATCGAGTCGAATATTATCGAACCAATGAGAAAGGGCGTCATCGAAGCAAATGCTTCAATTATCACATGGCTGCTACTGAAAAGGGAGGCCCAGATGTTATGGCCTAATCCAAGCGCTAGAACAATGGCAAATGCAAGGAGGAGGGAGAGCTTGAGAGTCACAGCCATGGCCGCCTTTGCTTGTTTTAGATTCCCCCCTCCCATCTCGTTCGACACTCTCGTGCTGTATAAATTCGCTCGTTCATATTCGAGTCGATCATAACTGACAGTCTCGGATATGCAAGAAGAGATTAAAGACAAATGGAAACTCTACCTTGCAGCAGCACTGAGGCCGAAGGTGCTCATAAAGGCTATCGCTTCCGTGTTTACACTGCATATACGATCGAAAATTCTATCGAGTTAAACAAAAATAAACGAAAAGAAGTAAGCTTAAATCGGGCAAATAGAAATAACTGTACCACATTGCTATTAGTGAAGTAGTTGTTACTGGGTTAGGCATCAATCCGGCTAAGAGCACGAGAATTTCGAACGCCCAGTACTCCAGACTTGCCAATTACAAACTCATAAGTTCTGAATCTTGATTGAAATTTCAGAACTTCACAAGTTAAATGATAAATTCTCCTCATTTCGAAGCATAATGCCCCAGCTAAAATTTAAGCTCTAATTTATAATGACCCAAAACGTTAGATTTCAAATTGCACTTTAACCCAAGAAATATAAATACAACATCACAAGAGCAAATAGTCCAAACTTCAAGAGTAAAGGGGAAAAATGGAAATACAAAGGTTTAATAAAACTTACCAAACCATGGCTGCCGATGGAACAGCGAGTTTAATATTCATGAAAACATATCGAAACGACTCGAGTGAAAATCCATACCACGTCCGCTCAAACTTCTTTGATTTCAGCACATAAATAACCAAAACAAGAAATGCAATCCACATGGTCACAGAGGCAGCCAACGAAGCTCCCTCGAATCCCAACGAAGAGAAATTAACCAACAAATAAGCAATGGCAATGTGAGCCACGAACGGAAGGGCTGAAAAGATAAGCAACGGCATAACCTCGGATTGTGTCTGAAGGAATCTCACTATATTTTGTAAGAATCCATAGGCTATCAATCCGGGAATGAGAAACTTCATGTATAAACCAGCTTTCTTCGAAATCTTTGAATCTTGATGAAGTAAAATCAACACGGGCTCCGTGTAAAACCATAAGAAGGAAATGAGGATAGAGCAAAAGAACGATATGAGACACGAGGCTTGGAGATACAACCCGAGATTTCTGTAGCATTTTGCGCCGAATGCTTGGCCACATAACGTTTCGAGGGCTCCGCTCGAACCTATCTAAAGATCGAAACCAAAACAAGAAAGAAAATGTCATAGTTTAAAAAAAACTAAAAGCTTAGTTCTGGATCATGTTTTTCTGGCTTTCAAAATCCATTCCACTGATATTGCTTTTGCAAACCGATTGATGGAAGTATATATAAAAGATTGTGATATTAAAACCTAGATCAAGACACTTGAGCTCAGTTACATACTACAAATCAAATATTCATCAATCTAATATCAGCAATCTATACCAGACTATTAATTTATTTGCTAAATCTAGCATGTGCATTACACATTTTCTATTTAATCAAATGTTCAAATCTTCTAAACCCCCCAATGATGATTAATGGAAAAAATGATCCGAATGTCATGGGAAAATTACCGCAGCGTGAAATTCCGATCTGAACAAAATAGTTAGAAGTTTCATTTGCAAAAGATGCCAACAATTAGAGTTTTAATGGCATTTTTATTCAGTAATTTCTTTCCACTTCTTAGGAGATTCCATGTAAACAAAGACTGAATAATCTAACATCTGATTGTCATCCAATTAGATGTTAATTCAAGTTTCCGAGCAAATAGATCAATCACAAAACCAAAAAAAAAACCCAAATAAACCAAGAAAAGAATTAGAACACCACAAGCAAAAGTAGAAGATTACGCAACTAAAACTGAAAACCTTCAAAGAAAAGAAAAAGAAAGAGGGAAATTACCATGAAAGCAAAGCCAGTTACAGTGGCCCAAGAGTTAGCAAGAGTAGCTCCGGCGAGCTCTAGCTCGCCCAGGTGGCCGGCGAACATGACGGAAACCAGAGTAATCAAATAGTAGAACATATTTGTGAGAATCATCGGAAGCGAAAACACGATTTGAGTCTTGGCTTCCTTCAAATCC
Organism: Begonia fuchsioides; assembly: GCA_003255005.1. Taxonomy (NCBI): domain Eukaryota; kingdom Viridiplantae; phylum Streptophyta; class Magnoliopsida; order Cucurbitales; family Begoniaceae; genus Begonia; species Begonia fuchsioides. The sequence continues at coordinate 351,318 of QAOC01004348.1, forward strand.
AACACATGGGTATTCAACCATTTCAAAACCTTCCCCTCTTCGTCTTCTTCGCCGCCATTTTCTTCCTCTGCTTCTTCTTCAACCAGACTAACTTCCAGAAGAGCTGGGTTTCCACTACCCATGTCTGCTCCTCTTTTTTTCTCGCGCTCCTCGCTCTCCGATCACTGAATACGCGAGGGGAGCAGTTAGAACATTTCAACTTTCTAGAAAAGTAGGCATATCTGTAAAGAGACGGAGAAAATGGCAGTGGGCAAGGAAGAAGCGACAAAGACACTGAAGACACGTGTTTTTAGCAAAGACCCCAACAATGAAACCGTGTTACATAGCTTGGATAAAACAAATACAAGATCATGGTTGAAATAACATTAGAAACATCTCCCTTTTGTTCATCATTTAGGGTGGGCGACATGCAAAAAGATTGAGACTTTTTTTCATTTTGTTAACATTAGGATTGTCATTGACTTTGTATAAAAACTACTAATATGCTTGTTGTTAGAATTCTTCAAATATCGATGAAAAATTCTAAATTTCTGTATTTGAGTTCGATGATCTATCCCATCTTGAGTTGGTATTAGCAAGATTTGCAGTCACGTTTGACCATGATGGTTTAATGAGGCCTATCATGATGCATATTATCATATATATTGGAATAATTCAATAAATGTCAAATGAAATCCATCTTTATATGAGTAACATCACTTGCACATTATTTTTCTCATAATAAATTATTGCTTTTTTTAGTTCTATTTTTTCTATTTATACTTTTGGCCTAGCATATCATCACAATTTTTCGCTTAGAAAAAATAAACGCTCAAAATAACAAGGTTACATTTTTGCAGTTTGCACAATCTCATACAATGATAATAAATCTCAAATGAAATCTCTCTGTGTATGAGTAAATAATTCTGCAGCACTTCTACATCATGTTTTAAGCCGAATTCTAGCTTTTTTCATCTCTATTCCATTTGTTTATAATTTTGGCTTTGATGAGGTTTTTGGTCGACCATTTTGACTACCTGTTAGAGAGAAAATTATATTTGTTGGGGTTTCGTTCGACCCTTTATGCTTTCGGTCAACTATTATATGATTTCAGTCAACCCTTTGTGATTTAGTTGACTCTTTTAGTGACTCGGCATTTCTAGGCATTTTCGGTCTATCTTTTATTATTTTTTGTCGACCTATAGTGTTTCAGTCGAAATATCCTATGTTTATCAGCTAAAAAAAGACAAAATAAATGAATAAATGCTAGAATTAATTCCTTCTTGAAGAAACAATGCCTAAAAGAATTAAGATCAACGAAGAGTTTATCAGCTAAAATAAATTATATCTAATTTTCTCTCTCTCTCTCACTCTCTCTCTCCCTTCACCGTACCCCGACAATGGCCTTCCTTCTTCTTCTTCTTCTTCTTTTTTCTATTTATTACTATTTCGTATATTATTCACTTCGATCTAGGATTCCATTTCCATCGCTTTCAGTTTTAATCCCAAATCACGGGTTTAGCTTTTTAGAACGAGAGGAAATTCCTCAATTATTGACTGATTATTATATCAGTGAACGCGTGTCAAGGCTATTTAGGCCATTTCACTTGCATGAAATGATAATTTTATTATTTGTAATGATATTTAGAAGTTAATAAATAATAGAGGTATGAAAGACACGCACACTGCATAGCCCTGCCGACGACAATGGAGGACATTTTTCTTCAATGTGGGGTCGTACCAATTTATATCGTGAGAAAGTGAAGCTGCTTTGTTTCCAATAATTAACACGTTTCTAAGCTGTCAAGCAACAATTTCTTTTATAATTTGATTTTAAGTAATAATTTTTTTTTGAATATTTCTGCGTCAGGTAAATATTATCTGTTTCGAATAAAAGTCAAACACAATTTCAGAAGTTTTCAAGATATTCGGTAGACATGACAAAGTTTTCCAAATGACAGTTTGTTATCTATTTGATTTTTATAATAAGTCATACATCTGTTAAAAATTTATCAATCGAGGTCATCATCAAACTGACACATATTTATTTATTTTATTTTTTTTTATATTTATTCGAGATTAATAAAAAAAATTTAAGGATAAAAAATTAAACTAAACCATGAATTTTGAAAAAATATATTAAAAAAATTCTAAATTTTGAAAACGATTAAAAAAAACTATGCTAGGAGGGCTGCATGGGAGTTATTTTTTATTTTTTATTTTTTATTTATCAATTTATTTCAATTTTTATCACATATTTACATTATAATAAAAAAGTATTCTGAAAAGTTTGTAAATTTAAAAAAAAAATTATATAATTTATTATAACTTTTTATTAACCATACTTAGAACAGCTTGGTGGGCTTAGATGGGGCATTGGTTGTGCTACAGCAGTGTAGAAACTTACATCTCTTACACTTACAGAGAATTTCCACGGCGAAGAAATTGCAAGAAGTGATACTAGATTTGAGAATTCGATAACTCTTGCTCTAGGAAATCTCAAGGGGCAGATTCCAGTTTGGTTATTGAACTGCCAGAGGTTAAGTGTTCTTGACTTGTTGGGAAGCATACCGATGTGAGCCGGACACACGGACAGTTTATTTTACATGGATCTTTCGAACAATTCGCTCACCGGAGAGATCCCGGAAGTTTTCCATCGTTGATCTTCTTGAGCAGCAATGCCCTCAACGACTCGATTTGGCCTGAGATCGGGCAACTAAACGATCCCTTGGTCGGAGATGGAGAACTTAGAAGTGTTGGATTTATCGAACAACAACCAGCCGGAAAAATTCCTCCGTCGTTTAACAAGCTCACGTTTTTGTCAAGGTTCGGTGTCGCATATAACAACTTGGAGGGAGAAATTCCGACCGGTTCTTAAGCTTTTCTCAGAGGAACTAGGCCGTCCCCGCCGATTATCCGAAGTGCATGTTGAGCGTTAACTCAATGAATAAATAATAATAAAAACTCGTTAAATTTTTATGGTAGATTTTAATTGAGTTTTAGAAATGTAAACTGTCACCAAATTTAACGTGTAACCTATAAATTTCTATGCTATGGATGTCTAGTTTCAAAAAATTCAAGTTTCAGGTTATTCCGAGTACTGTAGAAAAAATTGTGGTCATTTTAATAGCGAAATATTAAAAATTATTATAAAATTTTTATAAATAAATAGCGTAAAAATTATTCTTTTATATAATTTTTTTTAATATTATTTATATCACTTTTGTATTATATATAGTAGTGGAACGAAATTAAAAGAAAGACAAGAGTCTACAAATTGTTCTCTCTTCGTATTTTCTTCTTCTTCTATTTAGAAATTCATCATTCAATTGCAGGACTGTTAAAAGTGACAAATAACTTTAGCCAAGCGAACATAATCGGCTGTGGAGGATTTGGTTTAGTTTATAAAGCAGCCTCTCCGATGGCACGGAAGTCGCCGTGAAGAGACTTTCTAGCGATTGTGGTCGGATGGAACGGGAATTCCAGGCCGAAGTCGAAGCTTTATCTCGAGCTCAACACAAGAATCTTGTTTCTCTGCAAGGGTATTGCCAAAATGGAAATGATAGGCTATTGATGTATTCCTTCATGGAAAACGGAAGCTTGGACAATTGGCTTCACGAGAATATCGACGATGTCTCGTCTCTCAACTGGGAAGCTCGGTTTAGAATTGCGCAGGGCTCGACTCATGGATTAGCTTATTTGCATAAGGAATGCGAGCCAAACATAATTCACAGAGATGTGAAATCGAGTAACATATTATTAGATGAAAACTTCAACGCCCATTTGGCCGATCTAGACAAACCGTTTAACCATTTTCACTTAAATCTAATTTAAATAAACTACAACGGAAAACTTTAATATAAAATTTATGGAACAAACCCAATTCACAAGATCTAATCCAATTTAACTTTTCAATCTAAACTAATTCTTGAATTTAATAAAATTATAGCTCTCAAAATAATAAAAATTGTCTAAAGGGATAACTCTTTGATTCTAATCTTGATCCATGAACTTAAGGTTAGTCTTGAATAAATCTTGAAAAAAATGTGTCAATTAGAATGAGTGAACTATTCAGTTAGGAAGTAATTTCACTTTTAATAATCAGTAAATTAAAATAAAACTACGAAAGGAACACAAACAACATTTTGCTAAACAATTTCATAAAATATAACAATAAATAGAATCGACATCCAGGCGGTCGTAAGCCAAAATACTCTGATCAAATTTAGAAATTCAAAACTTATCAGATAGTTTTACACTCTCTCTATCAGACAGTTTGGCATCCAAAGAGCTTCGATTGTAATAGTTCACGACAAACTTCTCAATTTTGATAACTGAAAACAGATGCTTCTTTAAAGATTTCTAATTAGCTTTCGCATGAATTTTGTGACCACGATCGAGTTGGATTTCTATTCTATATTGGAATTTCTAATTTATCCAATCAAATTCTTTCTATTTTTCTTAAACATATTAATTTCAAGCAACTTTGAAATTTTAAATTAACAACACATAAATAAGAGGAGTTAAATTTTACTTTTCGTTCTCTCGCCCACAAATCCTAAGTTTTCTGCAAAGACCATGAAATTTATCTCTTGGTAGGATCGCACAGCAAGAAAAAAAAACGAAGTATGAATGAGATGTCGGCTTTTACTATATTTCTTTCATTTGTTTGGTATTTATGCATAAAGTCGACGTCCGTTCTTCTACCTAAAAGGCGAAATCTCTCACTCTCATAGCCTTACACCCCAGCCCGACAGTTTGTAAAAGGGTTAAATCACAGTGACTCAGCGGTCCAGATATATGAAGTTTTTACTTGATATTCTAAGAAGTTACCACAACATTGAGAGTAACAACTCTCACACTAGGACAACTCAGGTGTCAAACCTAGACTCTTATACTCAATTTACTATTTCTTAGCCAACTGAACATCGAAAGATAAGTGGGATATTTGCAATTTTACAAGAAAAGTAGTGCTTTCCATAAAAAAGTAGATCACAAAAGAGTCCAGGAAAGTAGCGGACAAATTTAAAAGGGCTGAGAAAGACCCTAGCCATGTCTCTAGGATCACTCCAAAAAGGTCTCCATAACATCATTATACAACCCAGTTTCAGAGTTCCTGCTGAATTCTGAGGTCTGGTTTTGATGCTGATCGAGCGAGGTGGAAGACGACGCAGAAGCCATTCTTGCAGGGAGAGTGAAGCTCCGGCCGAACTTGGCTTCCATTCTCCTCGAGCTCTCGAAATTGGTGTCCAAGCTCAAGAACTCGTCCCGATGGTGGTCCGGGTTGATCAGATGCTTGGCGTCGTCGGCCCGTCCGGTGAGCGCGTTGAAGAACGACAGCCCGTTCGGCCACTTGAGCTCATTCTCGTGCTCCCCGGCCGAGTCGTCGAGTCGGGGTTCGTTCAGACGAGGAAGATGCAGCTTGGGGGAGTGGAAATGGGAGGAAGGAAGGAGAGTGGTTGCAGAAGGGGAGGGGATTGGCCTTTGAGCCCAATTGAGGAGGTTTGAAGGAGCTCTAATGGGGATTCCAGATGGATTTGCAGGAATCGCAGGCGAAGAAGACGAGTTTCGGGTCGACGAAAAGAGCTGGGAAAGGTAAAATCCAGATTGGTATCCAATGGATTCAAATGTATGCCTCATTCTCAGCACGAAATGAAGATCTTCTGGTATCTGAAAGCGATCGAGATCAGCTTTTTTATCAGCAAATTGAAATGAAAAAACAGCCAGAAAATCAAAATCTTACAATTTTGCAGGAACCCAACTGAAGAAGGCCATGCCCAGCTTGAATAACAGCAATTGTCTGAAAAAAAAAAAAAGCGAGATAAGAGAGAGAAAGAGAGGAGAGAGAAAGCAACCTTCTCCATTACGCACACCTGAATCCCTGATTCAAACTGATCAGTCCACTCCGGAGGAAGCTGCAATTTTCACCATGAAACTCTGTCAGCATAATACACACATATATATACACATATATTATATATATAACATACAGCATCGAAAGAGCTTTGCCAATAGTTGGAAATGTTGGCTTCAGATTCAGAGGGTTCTTTGAACACCCATTTGTGGCATTTATCTGAAGCAACTTTCCCCATCAATCTGTTGGAAACCCAGAAAAGATTACGAGAAAGGAAGAGCAAAAACCCTACTCCACAGCCATTTTATCTAGAGAGAGAGAGAAGCAGAAACCCGGAAAAACAAAGACCTACCCAGTACCCACCCTTCGCCATAATTATAGAGCTGAATCGACATTTTGCTAAAAGCTTTTCTGACTGGATCTTCTCCGTCGATCTCTTCAAGACAGTCTGCAACTCTTCCTCGACAGAACCCGTCTTCCCACATCAACATCCTTAACCAAAACACATAGTTTTTCTTCTCAGATATTCTGTTAATGTCGGCTAATTTATCACTAAATTCTTTCAAAATTATGATTTCGAACAACTGGGCAAAGTTATCTGCTGAACTAGAGTTTGAGAAAAAGAGTGAACTTACAAGCTGCCATTGTCGTCCCCAACCTTGCATCCATTGCCACCTCTGACTCGTCTGCAAAAAGGAAGAAATACTACATTTAAGGAAACAGCTAGAAATAAAACCATGTTTGAGAAACTAGAGAGAGAGAGAGAGAGAGCGAGAATACGGGCGAGGTCGAATGGTCCAGAAAACAGAATAAATCCAGTCTGAGAGACAGACGCTTCTGAGGGCCTCATGAAGGGCCATCATCCCCAAAGCTTCTTTGCTTCTATCTGATCCTCCCCCTGAGCCCACCATTTCTCTCTCTCTCCTCTCTCTCTCTCTACAATGTTTCGAGCTTTCTTGCCTTTCCTTCTCCACCTTTTAAACACTTCTTCCATCTTCTTTAAACTCCTCCATCTCTCTGCAACTCACTCTCTCTCTCTCTCTGTACTTTTGTTTAACCCGAGAGAGCTCCCGTCTGTTAATCGCAGTAGACAGAGATTAGTAAAAACAAAGAACTGCGTTAGAGAGAGAATCGGAGGAGAGAGAAAGAGAGAGCAGGTGGGACTGGCGACTGGGAGGAGGAGTTTGGTGCCAGCTATTTTATCCTCTTTCTATGTCTCTTTGCCCTGTGAACAAGAGAACAAGAGAGAGAGATCTTCCATTTTTTATATTTATTTTTTATATTTAACAACAAATAAAAAACCAAGAAATAAATCTAAAATTAAATACAACATTACAATTTACATGATTTTTTTCCAAACAAAATTGAAAAATAAATATTAACTTAAATGTATTATATTAGAAACACATTTCAATCAGGCAAATTAAAGTCAAGATTACGGAAGATTTTCAAGTTATTAATTTAATACGTATATTACAAAGTAATAAAAAATAATTTAAATAACAATACTAACTTTTAATTTAATATTTAGGAAAGAGTACAAAATTAAGACAAACAGCATTTTAGGAGAATCTTGAACAGTCAAAAGTAGGATTCGTTTTTCTGACCCTTAGATTTGGATCTCATTATTCAATTACTTATTTATTTATTTATTTAAGGATAATAATCAATAGACACGAGGTATGGTTAATTAAATAAATAAAACATTATGTTTGAAATTGCCAAATCAAACTATTGATGTCACGTGCAGCTGTACTCTTAGTCAATAACATCGAGAACCTACTTGTCATGATTAAATTAATTTAAAATATAATTAAATATGTATAAATTGATTTAATACACGTTAATATATATAATAAAAAAATAATTCTAAAATTATTCATTTTAATTTGTACATAAGAAATTGAATCTAATATAATAAATTTGGAAGAATCTCATAAAATAAATTATTAACAACATAAAAATAAATAAAAAATATTAATTTTAAAATTAATAACAAAATTTTCATATAGAAATGAAGATAATCGTGCTTAAGTTGAAGTTGGATGTAATTAATTATTTAAAATAACAAAAAACGAGAGGAGAGAGATTAGGTGACACGTGCGCACGTGCAAGGGCAGTGAGTCGTTGGCCATCGCTAATAAAGAAAGGCGAGGGGCAACATTTGCGGGCAGTTTTGCACGTCTTTCGAAATCCACGCGCTTCTTTCTAAATATTCTCTTATTTATTTATTAATTTAGTTTAATTAATAATTAAAATTCCAATTTTCGAGCTGTAAACAACGAGTCGACATTAAGACACGTGGAGTCTGATTAATAATTAAAAATAAATATTTTATTTTGAAAATTATAATTACGAATATAATAAATTTGGTATGGAGGCTGCTGAAAATACTGCTCACTTTCTGGTCCGTGGGCGTGAAGTTTAGTCGCTTGTTGACCGGACCGGTGGGGCCCACACTCAACTTTTTTATTTTATTATTGATTCTAGATAAAAACAAATAGATAGTTTATTATTTATTAAAAAGTTTTATAATTTATTGTATTTGACTAATTAGAAAATAGAGAAAAAATAAAAAAATTCCGTTTTAAAAAAATTATATAATTCAATATCAATATAAGATTTTAATAATAAAAAGAAAATATTTTCAAATTTTGAAATTACTAAATAAATCAGATGAAATTTTCGTTTATTCATATTAAAACATTTATTATTTTTTAATTAAAAATATCCACTTTCGTTCAACTTAAAAGTCTAACACGGTGAATACAATTTTATTTTCGAAAATTTGAATATTTATCGTTTAATTTTACACGGGCTAAGACAAGTGTGAATAACAATGTTGTTGTTGTTTGACATTTATTTATACGAAGCTAATACAATTTCAACCTAGCATGAAACATTTCTAATGCATTGTCCGATTTTCAACCTAAGTTATAGCCGAAAGTTGTCCCGTGATTGATTCAGATCATCATAAAATTGTCGATCTTAGCATGATTTAAGATTCATATTTAACAGAAAACTTAATTCTTTCATGATGATCCGAATGAATCACGAGATAAACTTTGGCTAGAACTTAGGTTGAAAATGGGGCATATGTATTAGATATGTTTCATGCTAGGTTGAACTTGTAATGGTTTGTCTAAATGTCAAACAACTACAACATAGTTATTCACACTTGTCCTAGTCCATGTAAAATTAAACGATAAAACTTCAAATTTTGGAAATTAAACGATAAATCAATGGTCTTAATGAATCGAATAAAAGCAAAAACTAGAGGCGAATATCATAGCTCTTTTCGACCCTAAACGAACATTGGTTGGCAACTTGATCGTTGATAAAAATAACAAGGATGAAGAGTCGATCCTCTGGAATGGCTCGGTCGAAAAGAAGGAGAAAAATAATGTCTCAAAGCAAACGACATCGGAGCATTGTGTATTAACTAGCCGTTGAGAGGACTTAACGAAGTTCGGACCGATGATGCAATAAATAGAATATTTATATGAAAATATGACCCGAAAAATATAATCTAAATGTATTTTTAAACGGGTTGTGTATATTAATATGTTATAAGAGTTGCGAGGTGTAGCCATAACCCAAGTGCCCATGAGGCCTTCGGGCGGATTCTTGTCTTTTTAGGCCCATATAACTTCTTATTACAAAATCAACATTTTATGTAACAATAATATTAGGGTTTATTCTTTAATGCATGCATGATCTAACATTTCTTAATTTAAACATATCGATTTAATATCATATTAATATATGACATGTCAAATATTTATTTTTGCAATTAAAATATTAAATTATAAAGAATTATGTATTTGGTTTATGATATTAATTATTATTTAACGTGTAAATATGTATTTTGAGAAGATAAATAAAAGCTATCCATTACACTGAGGGACATTACACTTAGTATGACACAAAAACACTAATTGAGTAACTCTGAAGTTGAAACTCGCGTAACTGAGACAATACGATGCATATTTGGTACATTATCGTATTATTCATTCGTCATTTAAACATGGTTGTATCTTGATCTTAAAATAGCTATGTTAGCTGCTACTCGTGAGTTTTCTCCATCACAATTTTTTTCTGGTTCATCGTTCGAGTTGTAACGTATAAAAATCCGGCTCTTCCTTAGAAAATAATTGAAATTGTGCAACTTTAAAGTTGAAACCTAGGTAATAGACATACTGTCACACATTTTTGAAACATTGGTTTATTATTCATTTCATATTTTTATTTCGGACACACAAAATAAATAATGATATGCCTCAATAATATATTTATTATTCTACGTAGTAATTAACAATATAATAAATAAATACGACAAAAAATATTAAAAACTAATAAATACACATACTAATAATTGATTAATAATATTCAAACAGACAAACATTTAATCAAAGCTCTCTAGTATTCGCAATTTCATAAGCAAAATCAAGATGGGGTAGCATTATTTAATGCAAATATAAAAGATCAATAAATAAGAAAGTGTAGAACCATGGAAGTATTTAAAGAACTTCTGATTTTGTCACTCTATTTCAACAACTGCCACCATATAATGTTACGTGCTATTAAATATTTTTTGTATATTATAATGTTTTTCGTGCAGAGATAAGTCTTTCTGCATTTATTGAAGCAGCCCGACAACAATACAAGACAATATATATTTTTTAATTTCAATTATTATGTGTATGATATTGTGGGACTATTTTTGAAAGACTAGGGTTTGGTTATTTTGTGTTTTGACTTTAATGTGTGTCATGTACACATTTTATTTTGAATGTTCTCATTATTATATCAATGGGTCATACAAATTTCTTATAATTTATTGATTTGTTCATTGTTAATCATAGTTAATTTAATCATTGATAAATTAAGTTATTCGATTAGTTCACTAAATTGCTTTCTAAATACCATGATAACATCGCTCCGAGACGGTCCAAGCAACAAGATGAATTTGGATTTTTATGGTAGGATTCGGTTTTGACGATCGGAAGAACCCATTGTAAGAATTTCAAAGAGACAAAAATAAAACCAAGAAATTAATTATTTTACGTTTTTAAAAAACACCAACGTGTGAAACAATTTAACAAAAATGGAAATAACAATGTTTATAGATATTATATTTATTGAATTAATTATTATTCCCTAGTATACTAAGAATATATAAAAAAAATGAAAAAAGAGAATTATGATAGACGAAATGACATCATAAATATCAAAAACTGGCAATTAAATCTCAAAAAGGTCGTCCAGAGAGAAGTATTAAGAGCTCTGTTCAGGCTTGTTAATGTTCTTTCCTTTTCAAACGGAAGTGGTCAAGAACAGCATTAGTGAACTGGTATTTTTCAAAAGGGGTCTGAAAAACTCTTTCTGAAAACACCAAGAAAAAGGGAAGGCAGAAAGCAACGGAGAGGATATAAGCAAGAAACTGGCAAAAAGAACAAAAATGGAGGAGAAAAAGAGGATGAAAGCTATCAGAAAAAGAACGAAGAAGACGAAGAAGAAGAAGAGGATGGCGTGTGAACTGAAGAACTCCATCTATTTGAGTATTAAATGTTCGTACGTCGGTTCCAGAACAGATACTGAGACAAGCTTTTATTGTGTTTGGAAACTCCATTGATTTTTTGAGTTTTTTTTTTCCATTTTTAGGGTTTTTCTCTCACTACAAACTCACTTTCTCTCACTACAAATTCAGTGTGCGTAACCCTCCCTTTCATTTTTTTACGCGGGTTACCAAAAGTTAAAATCTCTCGCACTCAAGTCACTCACACTCTGACCTTACAGTTTGTGAAGGGGTAAGTCACGGTGACTCAATAAACTAGAGAGGAGAGACATTTACCTGCGTTCACAAGGAACTATCCTACATTGGAGGTAACAACTCTCACACTACGACTGTCAGGATAACAGCTGTTGCGTTACTCTCCTACGTTACTCCATCCACAGCTGCGTCTGCGATCCAAGCTCTCCTGTCATCCCTCATTTGACAACTCATCTCTAGTTTTCGTCTTGCTCATAGAGCTGTATAAATTTGTTCAATTTCGCTGATACTCAGAATCATAGAGAATATCGTAAAATTTTTGGTTTTAACGTGATAAAAATACGTTCGAGTTGTAAAATTTGATTAAAATATGACTTTTTACTAGGGATCCGAATAAATCGGTCTGACTTGTTTTTATCTTGAAATAGAACCGAAATCGGTACTCACAGTTATCAATTTTTGTAATTACTACCAGAATCAGCAGTTTTATTTTATATTTAAAAAAAATTAAAATATAATAATAAATACATTTTTATTATATTTTGGTTACGCAAGTTTATAATCAATTTTAAGATTTATATTTGATTTTATTAAGGTTAAGGTCAGCTTTTACTTGATTTTTGAACTTTTTGACTCACAGTCCTGATTGCGATTTCATAAATTTTTACTCATAAAATCATTATGAGCTCATAATTCACGTTTTTTTTTAAATTAGAACAAATAACCAATTAAAACCGGAGATTCTGATCAGATTTGTGATTCTATTATGGTTTTGACTACCCCTACTTTGTACGAATGAATTTTGTCTCTTATGTTCGTTGGTTTTTCTAATTTAGAGGTTTTAACACGTTAAAATGTTGATGTCTCGGTTTGTTCGTGTTTTTTGTTTCACTTATGGGGTTACACATTTTCTAGTTTATTCTTATTTTTTGAAAAATAAAATCTTATTTTAATAGTGAAATTTTTTTAGATAATTTAATTTAGGGTTTTAGTATGCTTTTCTACACAAACAATTTCCCGTAACTCTTTTTGGGTAAATATTTTTGTTTTTTTATAATTATTTAATCTAAATATAGATATATCTGTCACTCTCTCTAAACGTGTCTTTCCTTTGTGTTTCAATCTCCTCCTATCTCTTCGTATTTTCTACAATACTTTCTCCGTCATCTCTCTTTCTCTCTCTAAGCTTTAGGTAGAGACAAAGTGACACAGAGAAGAACAGGGAAAAGACCTATTTTCATAGCCAAAATCATTATATATTGCTCTCATTTCAAGCTTTTCGTCTGTCACACGGATTCTTCAAATCCCCATGAAACCCATTTAAGCTTCACCGCCATTCTTCTCCAAAATCACAGCCTCCTTTTGCTGTTCATGTACTCTTTCTCTCCCATGGCTATTTCTCTGACATCGATTTCTTGGCTATAAAAGTTTAACCCCTTGCTTTAGCTTTTCACTTCAGAAAGCTTCGTCTATAAAGATCGTCTCCTCTCCTCCATTTTGCTTTCGAAGCTCCAAAATCTTCTGCAGCCATGGATGTTTACCAAGAAGCTTGCTTACCTCCTGGCTTTCGGTTCCACCCAACGGACGAAGAACTCATCTCTTGCTATCTTCTCAAGAAGGTTCTCGACTGTAACTTCACCTGCAGAGCCATTGCTGAAGTAGACCTAAACAAGTGTGAGCCATGGGAGCTTCCTGGTAACTTTCTACCCTCTTTCTCTCTCTAAAGCAACACTGTCTTCTTTCTCTGAGCTTCAAAACCCTCTTTCAAAGTGGATTTTAATTCATGGTTTTCTCATTTCAGAGAAGGCGAAAATGGGAGAGAAAGAGTGGTATTTCTTCAGCCTGAGGGACAGGAAGTACCCGACTGGATTAAGAACAAATAGGGCAACAGAGGCTGGGTACTGGAAGGCTACTGGGAAAGATAGAGAGATTTTCAGTTCTAAGACTTCTTCTTTAGTTGGTATGAAGAAAACACTCGTTTTCTACCGGGGAAGGGCTCCCAAGGGAGAGAAAAGCAACTGGGTTGTGCATGAGTTTCGTCTTGCTGGCAAATTCTCTTACCATTATCTCTCTACAAGCTCCAAGGTCCTCTCTCTCTCTCTATCTCTCTCTAACAAATCTGTGTTTTTTTAATCGTATTTTCAGTAGATTTGAACTTCTATTTGTGACCCTATAAATCTACATCGTATGCATCGAATAGGGTTATCAGAATCTATCCCTCTCACTCTCTGTCAACTAGAGATCGTTTCTTTTTTTAACCCGTGCTCCTGAAAATGGTGGTTAGTCCTCTAAATAGGGTTTTAGAGAGTCGGTGATTGATTCTCTGTTCTTCACTCATCTTTCAAAAATTTGGTTCAAAATATATGATTCTCCCACTATAATGTTGTACATTTTAAAATAGCGTCATTTTTATAAATTTATTTTTAAATTTATAGTCTAAAACTCGTTTTATTTGACAGAAACAATACTTATAAATCACAAAAATCATTTTCTCAAATAATCTGAGATTGCATGACTCTTCATTCTTCGTCTGAGCGATTCGTCACGATAATTCTACATACATAGAGTCAACATGTGTATCCATTCCACATATTCAACATGTGTAGTTAAATAGAAAAGCCTTCCGGTTCTTCTGCATTAGCTCAACATTATTGCGGATCTTCCATTTTTGTTTTTTTTTCTTTGAATCCTTCCAGAACGAAAGAGACAGATTAGCGAGAGAGATACGTAGAGTTAATGCTACAGTATCTTCGTATACTGACATTTGTGCAGCAAAACTTGAGGAGTAGATCAAAATCCGTACGGGTTTTGAAATATTATCGTTATTGCGTTGAAATCCCGAGGCTCTGAAATGAATTAACTCGTCTGCACCATTGCAAATGGATCTGCAAATTGTTCTTCGCAGATTACAGTCTGTTTAATCCAGCCAAGTTGGCTTCATATTACTGTTTTCGTTCAAGCTTTCGTTAAATATAACCAGTTTAACCTATTTTGTTCCTTCGTTGATCTTGCAGAAGAACTCCAGTTCTGCAAAATTTAACTTTAAAACCAGTAATTAACATGAACAAATATAACTTTTCTAGGGTATTTTCCTCCCTCCCGACAGTATAATCTCTCGGATGTTAAATATCAAAAGTAGTTTTTGAAGTTGCTTTTTATTCCACAGGAAGAGTGGGTTATTTCTCGGGTGTTTCACAAGAGTTGCTCGGCCGGAGGCGGTGGCGCCGCCGCGTCCTCAACCAGTGTTGTAACCAAAAAACCAGGCAGAATAAACGGGTCGGTTACGGGTTTATCTCCGGATCCAGGTTCTCCTGCCTCTGTCTCTCTCCCTCCACTGCTCGATCCAAACAACGCCACGGCAGCTACTCTGTCCGACCGCGACACCTGCTTCTTCGACAACCCAATAGCAAGGGAGCACGTGCCCTGTTTCTCCACCACCAACGGTTTCGACTTCTATCAGTCGCTGGCGCCGATCACCATGCACGGTGGCGCAGACAGCTCCCGTGAGTTTCCGACACCCGCCGGTTTCTCTGCATTTCCAAGTCTAAGGAGTCTTCAAGAAAATCTCACCCTCCCGTCGTTTTTATCTCCGGCTTCTCTTCCGCCGTTGACGGCAAGCCATCTCACCGCCGGATTCCCTGTCCACAGGCAATCGCCGGAGGAGCCCAGGCTGATGGTTCCCAACGAGCTTGACTGCATGTGGAACTACTAGGAAAATATTATTTCGAATTTCCAGTTTTAACCTTCAGCTTTGGGAAGAATAACTTCAGTGTGCAAAGTAAATTGAGGGAGTTTGGAGGGTATTTGATAAAACATTGCTTGTTGTATTGATAAAAAGGATCTTCTCTCTCACAATAATTATAAGTATTAAAGAATAAATATATAATTTTAGATTATACAATGTATATGACGATAATTATATAAAATAGTAGAATAATTGATTTTAAATTTTAAACCATCAATTGAATCAATTATGAAGAAAAACTTCTATCTAAAGTGCTAGACCATGAAGTAAGTCCTGTAAGTTGATTTTGGTTGACTGACTTTTTCATAATTTTATAAAGTTTAATTTTATAATGATTATTATAATAAATATAAAGAGTGAATGATAGAAGTATTGAACTGATGTGTTAATGTGTTTCGATCTACTTTTCTTATGTTTGCACTCTACCGCCCTATTTAGAATATTTTTTTATCGTCGCACAAGTATCTACTAGGTTGACTTACGAGTGTCAATCCAATCATTACAATTTGAATATTGTTTTAGAATGACTTCACTTTTCCTTTAATTGACTTTTCTTTTCAGATGACATCACACTTTCTTTCATTTTTTTAATAAAAAATAAATTGCTAAAAAATAATTAGGTTAGTGTTGTAGCGCCAGACGCAGCCTCGACTACAGCTAAGGGTTACTCAACGAAAGATTCCAACACTTTAGCTCTTCGTATTCATTCAAACCTTAACTTATTTTAGTTTTACAAAACCACAAAACTCATTTCAACATTTTCTTTACTTACTATTTTCAGGTTTGTTTTTGGAAAACTTAATTTTGTTATCTTCGAGGAATCGGCATTTTTTATATGGGCTGTGCACTTGCGATTATAACGACGTATTTTGCATGCAACACTCATCAATTTTGGTTACATGATATATATATATTTCTATACATGCTTTGCATGTTAGCTCAAATATGTTACCAATCTGGTTAACTAAAGTTAACCAAACTATTGATTATTTTGTCTTTGGTTGCAAGACCTTCAAGTTAAAGGCTTGACCATAAGGTGTTCATAACTTTTGTTGCTCAAACACTATGTCTAGCTTCATTTATTTTGATTCCTCGAATATTATAGCCTAGAGCAACTTCATTCCATCTCGGGTTGCCTCAAATTCATGTCTAATCGATATACATGTGCAATATGGACCGAAGTTCAAATTCTAGAAAGTGCACGGTCTGAGCGCATTTGACTTTCTACTTTTCGGGCCCTTTCTTTTTTCGTGCCTTTTATGTTGTCTCGATTTGCTTGCCCCAATAAGTCAGTTTTGGTGTTACTATTTTAAAACTCTACCCAACAAACGAGGGGTAAGGTGAACCCAATGGATTAAATCAGATCTACAGTAGCTATTAATCCAGTAGTTATTAACCAAGTATACAATAGTTTTTAACCGAGTGTACAGTAGTTGTTTAATGAGTGATGATTTCCAAAAATATGACTTAATAAAGCTCAAATCTTATTTACCAAGGATCTAGCTCATAGGCAAAAAAAAAAGAACTAGGCTTCTCAATTTGATTTATGTGAAAAATGAGTTAGACCTAATTTCAACGAACGGTCACCATCATCACATTGAGGACACTCAAACAAAGAGGAGAAAAAGAAGATACAACAAAGAAACCTCCGACTAAATCGTGGCGGCTCAATTCGGTCCCTGGGGTCAAGGGAAAACTGAAAAAGTTCAAGTCTGACCTTGAAGGTCACCAATTTGACGATTGTTGAAGAAAATACACAGGACCAAATACAACGTGCAACCATAATCTGAGCCATATCGACCGTGTTGCAACCTTAGTTTACTATTTTTGAATCTAAAACGAGATTAGGGCATGAATGACGATGATCTTTTTCCAGCCAGAAAAGTGAAACCCTAATTTTAGAAAAATAGGAAGGGGGTTCCTGGGAGATCTGTGGGGTTCAAAACAGTCAATCTAGTGAAAGCTTGAGAGAAAAATAGAAGAAATGGGAAGTTGCAGGCCATTAGGGTTCTTGCTGGGTCTTCCCTTTGCTTTTATTTCCTTGATCTCATCCATCCTCGGCGTCGTCGTTTGGCTCATTGGGTTAGCCTTTTTCTCAAATGTTCTTTCTCGATGTTCAAGTTCATGCAAAACTTCTAAGATTAAAATGAAAAAAAAAACAAAAATATAATTTCAAATATTGGGATCGTGAATAAATGAAAATTAAACGATAATTGACAAAAGAAAAGAAGACAAGACACTCTCTCAATTGAAAACTAAAACACTATATATTTTTTTTCTCCACAATACAATAAAAAGAACCATCTATTTATAGGCTCTTCTAAAATCGAAAATAATAAAACCTAATTATAGCTATAAAAACCCACTATGAAAAACTCTTTAAAATCCACTATGAAAAACTCTTTAAAACCCACTATGAAAACTCTTAAAAACCTACTATGAAAACTCTTAGTGTTCTAAATTTAAAACTCACTAAAATTAATTTAAGTTTATTCAACAAAACTCCTTCATAAACTTAAATACTTCTACCGTTCTTCATACCAATCATCTTCTTGTATTTGTTGAAAAGTACTTTTAGTAGTGGTTTTGTGAAGATATCCGCAACTTGATTCAGACTTGCCACATGCACTAATTCCACATTTCCTTCCTTCACATGATCTCGGATAAAGTGAAAACGAATGTCAATGTGTTTGCTTCTTTCATGGTTCACAGAGTTCTTTGCCAACTCAATTGCAGATTTGTTGTCAACTTGAATCGCGGTTGTACCTAGTTGCTTTAGCTCCATATTGCTTAACAAGTCTTTAAGCCATATTGCATGACATACACACCAAGATGCTGCCACATATTCAGCTTTACACGTTGAGAGCATCACGATCAGTTGCTTCTTTGAAAGTCAAGTAAATGTTGTGTTGCCCATAAAGAATACATATTCTGATGTACTTTTTCGATCATGTATGTCTCCGCACGAATTGCTGTCAGAGTAACCAACCAACTTGTAATATTTTGTTTTCGAGTAGAATAACCCGAGTGACATCGTACCTTGGATATATCGTAAGATTCTTTTTAATGCTTTCCAATGTGAATAAACCGGCTCCTCCATGAACCGACTTATAATGCTGACACTTAATGAAAGATTCGGCCTTGTGCAAGTGAGATAGCGAAAGCTTCCTACCAAATTCCGGTATCTATTCGCATCTACATGTTCTCCTCCTTCGAACTTGGAGAGTTTTGCACCTAGTTCCATTGGTATTGAAATTGGGTTGTAATTTTTCAACTTGTACTCGTTCAAAATCTCTTTTGCATATGTCTCTTGTGATACAAAGATACTCATCTCTTCTTGTCTAACCTCTAAGCCAAGGAAAGGCTTCATGAGACCCAAATCTGTCATCTCGAATTCTCGTGTCATTGTGCTCTTAAACTCTTCTACCACTTCATCATTGTTACTTATAAAAATGAGATCATCAACGTAAAGGGCAACAAATATCATATTACCTCCAATCTTCTTAGTGTAAAGAGCATGCTCATATGGACATTGCTTGAACCCGTTCTCCTTGAAATATGTATCGATACGAGTATTCCATGTTTGTGGTGCTTGCTTCAACTCATAAAGCGCCTTCTTCAATTTTAGCACTTTCTTCTCTTCTCCAATTTTCAAGTACCCGGTTGGTTGTTCGATGTAGACTTCTTCTTCAAGCACACCATTCAAAAAATGCCGACTTGACATCTATTTGAAAAATTGGCCTTTTGAATTGAGCCGCTTGGGATATAAGTAATCGAATTGTCTCTATTCTTGCAACGAGAGCAAACACCTCGTCATAGTCAATTCTTGCCTTTTGCTTATATCCCTTCGTAACAAGTTGCGCTTTGTATCGCTCCATCTTACCTTGAGCATTCATCTTTTTCTTGAATACATACTTCACACCAATAAGCCGACTTCCTTCTGGTAAATATGTTAGCTCCCATGTATTATTGCGTTCAATCGCTTTAATCTCCTCATCCATAGCAGTTTGTCACTTCTTGTCTCGCACCACCTCTTCAAAGCTGATATTTTCAGCATCTGGCAAAAGACAAACAAGATGTACTTCATTTATCGAATTATACAAATCTTGCAAACTTTTCATTTTGGGTTGTCGTGGTTCATCTTCATCTTCGGTAGTTTCAAAATTTGTTGGTATACTTAATGGTGCAACGACGGATGATTCTCCAACTTCGATGTTAACCTCCGTCAAGTTGTTCCAATCTCACTCCCTTGCTAAAATTTACTCGTACATCACGACTCACCATCATCTTGTTGCTTATCGGGTCAATTAGCTTGTACCCTTTTTTTCTTCTCATCATACCAAATAAAAATATACATTTTGCTTTTGTCTTCGAGCTTCGTTCTTTGTTGATCCGGTACGTGTGCGTAAGACACCCTGGCGAACACTTTAAGATGAGAAACTGTCGGTTTTTGTCCACTCCATGCCTCTTGTGGTGTTTGATCATCTATCTTCACATGTGGACATCAATTTTACACATAGATGGCGCATTGTACGACTTCCGTCCAAAATTCCTTTGACATCTTTTTGCTCTTGAGCATTGACCGAACCATGTCGAGAATGGTTTGATTCTTTCTCTCGGCCACACCATTTTGTTGAGGAGTGTATGGTGTGGTTAGAAAACGCCTTATGCCTTGCTCCTTGCAATACTTCATGAAAGCCGTCGAAGTATACTCGCCACCTCTATCGGATCGTACAACTTTGATGTGTCTACCATTTGCTTTCTCCACCATAACTTTGAACTTTTTGAATACTTCGAACGCCTCAGATTTTTCTTTCAGAAAATAAACTCTAGTTTTCCGTGAGAAATCATTGATAAAGGAAATGAAATACTTTTTTACTTCTGAAAGATTCAGGGGTAATTGGTCCACATATGTCGGTATGAATCAACTCAAGAGGTTACTTAGCGCAATATTCTGCCTTTTTTGAAACGAGGTTCTCGCATGCTTGCTGAGCACGCGATCTTCACAAAATTTTCCCTCGTGATCCATGTTGGGTAGCCCGTGAACCATATTCTTCTTTGCGTCCCTTTAGGCCACCATAATGTAGGTGACCAAAGCGAAGATGCCACAGTGATGCCTTGTCTTCTACGTCCACTCACAAACATTTTTCTCGTATGCTTTTCAAATTCAGTTTGTACATCCAATTTCTTCCCATCTCGACTTGAGATTTGAGCAAACAAGTGCCCTTGCTTGTCCTTCAAGTGCAGTAGCCGGTCTTTTAAAAATATCGAGTAACCTTTTTCGGTGAGTTGCCCCATACTCAGAATGTTGGTCTTGAGGTCTCGGCCATTGACCTCCACCTTTGATGCATCTCCAAATGACACATGACCATCTTCAATCTTTTGTATATCTTTGAATAAGTACTCGTAACAGCACATATGGTTGCTTGCACCGAGTCGAGGTACCACAAAGTGTCATTGTTGATGTTGATTTCATTTTGAGCCATCAAAACACAATCTTCATTTGTTTCGTCTTCCAATACTAGGTGATTGTTTCTTCCACCTTTTTATCGGCTCGAAAATCTTTTGCAAAATGCCCAATTTTTCCACAATTATAGCATTTGTCGGATTGCAATCCTTCGCATAGTGATCATATTTGTGACATTTGTAGCACTTGATGTTGGAATAGTTCGATCGGCCGCCTCTTCCACGCCAATTTGGTTGGCTTGACTGTCATTTCTCCTTATTGTACACTTCATGACTATTGCTTTGACCACCGTGACCATTTTCACGATTTCTACTACCATGACCTCTACTTTGAAAATATAGTACATTTTCGTCTTTAATTGACGCCATTGTTTGAAGTGTTTGCTCGAGTATTTCCTTCTTCTTCTTCTTCTTCTTACGTTGCTCATGTGCCTCGAGGGAACCGACGATCTCGTCGACCGTAAGCATCGCTAGGTCTTTCGCATATTCTATCACGCACACAACATTCTTAAAGTTGTTGGTTAATTATTTCAAAATCTTCTCTACAACTCGTGTATCGGTTAACGTTTCACTATTTCGGTGGAGTTGGTTCACCACAGTTTGTACACGCGTGATGTAGTCAGATACACTTTATGACTCCTTCATCTTCATGCTCTTCAACTCGCCGAAGAGCTTGGAGACACACTTGCTTGACTCGATCGGCTCCTTTGAATACTTTTTCTAAAATGTTTCACGCTTCTTTTGAAGTAGTTGCACTAGCGATCTTCTCAAAGCCCGACTCGTCAGCGGCTCGGAACAACATATATAATGCCGCCTTATCTTTTGATCGCGTCTCTTTCAACACCTTGTTTTGAGCATCCGTGTAATTCGTGGTATTTGTTAGTTCTTCAAAACTTTCTCTGACCTCCTCCCATGCATCTTGAAAACCGAGAAATATCTTCATTTGAATGCTCCAATTCTCGTAATTCGCCTTCATTAGTCGTGGTAACGGTATTTGACCCGTCATATTTGCTTTGGCTCTGATACCATTTTGACAAAAGAGAAGAAGACAAAACACATTCTCAATTGAAAAACAAAACACTTTATATTTTTTTGTTCTCTACAATACAATAGAAATAACTATTTATTTATAGGATCTTCTAAAACCGAAAATAATAAAATCTAATTATAGCCATAAAAACTCACTATGA
Source organism: Begonia fuchsioides (assembly GCA_003255005.1). Classification (NCBI taxonomy): domain Eukaryota; kingdom Viridiplantae; phylum Streptophyta; class Magnoliopsida; order Cucurbitales; family Begoniaceae; genus Begonia; species Begonia fuchsioides. The sequence continues at coordinate 373,325 of QAOC01004348.1, forward strand.
AAAACTCTTTAAAACCTATTATGAAAAACTTTTTTAAAACCCACTATGAAAATTCTTAAAAACTCTTAGTGCTCGAAATTTAAAACTCACTAGGAGAACTTTTGTCCTTTCATTTTTTTGTAGCTTCTAAATTTAAAACCCACTAAAATTAATTTAAATTTATTCAACAATAATTAGAAAAAAAAATACAATCTGGGATACACTCTTCGTGTGTTTCTCGGTAGTCGCAGATATGGCTGTCGGCCTGATGTACCTTCCTTGGGGGTCGGCGCACCTTTATCGGAAGAATGCGCACACGCGGGGCTCAGATTGGTGGTGCGTGTGGCAAGCAGGAAAAACGGCTCGTGCGAATTGAAGAGTGGGTTTGCGAAAGCGATTTTTGGTGGAAATAATGGGGAATGCTCGAGAGAAAGTGGAGATGGCTCGGTGAAATAAGGTAGTGGCTCGGATGGTGGAAAACAGAGGTGAAATCGGGCAATGGAGGGGTTGAAAGCTCGGGGGATGGAATAGACTCGTGAGAGTTTTGGTTAGAATGTGGCTGGACAATTTGAACACTTGAGCAATCAAAGTGTTCTCCTCGGTAGACCTTACCCGCACTCGGATGTGACGCATCGATCGTACGTGCAAGAGTTGACGTTCTCGGCCAGATATTACACACCAGAGAAGTATACGTCGGAGAGAGCTTCAAACCTTTCGGGAAGAAGGTGCAACGCACAATTTTTACTCAAAATTCACTCTGTCCATTCAAGTGCAAGTGTTACACTTAAATACTAAAACGTAAATGTAAAAACGATAAAGGAAAATAGAAAAAGAGTTTAAGCCCTTGATGTTTTGAACGCCTTGGATTAGCTTCGAGAAGGCTTCGGTTGACTTTGGGCTTGGTTCACTAGGTTTGGCACGGTCGGATTCGAAGCTTGACCGAGAGTGACCGTGGTTGACCACGAGGGTGCGTCGGGTGGGCGGAGCTCCGAGTAAATGAAATATTGGCTCGAGCCAATCTGAATCTGGAGCTTCTAAAGTCTTCTTAGTGGTTAACATAACAAAGTGCACGGTCTGGTTCTTCGGTGGTCCGATGATGGCTCGATCATGTGCGCGGCTTGCTCCAAATAGACCGACCCGGGGTTGATCCAATCTCGGATTTAGTGGGATCTTCGAGTTTGTTGTGCAAAGTCGTTGCTTGAAGATCCTTTGGAGATTTGACAGCTTGAAAACGATATTTGAGGACTCAAATTCCCTGCGGTTCATCGGTGGCCGTGTGTGGTTCGCCGGTGGCCGTGGATGGTCGGACATGTGCGCGCCGTGTGGAAGATCTTTGGACATCTTTAGATTTGTCCGTGCCAAATTTGAATCTTATCATTTCCTTGACCAAATAACCAAAATACTTAGAGATTTAAGTACAGTGACCGATAAAATTTGGCCAAGGTCTTCTAGTGGGCTGAGGCTTGACCGTGGGCCGGTCAATGTTCGGCCGAGGTGGACCTTCGTGGGCCTTCGCCTACGGATCTACGTTCTTCTTCTTGGGCTGCTTTCTCTTCCTTGTCTAAGGCTAATTGCTGGCTAGGAATAAGAAAACTAAGTGTGACCGAAAATAGGGCCCATGGTTGGACACTTGATCCGTGGTGATTTGGATCGAGCGTTCTTCCATGTCGGTCACTTATTCCCACGGGCCGGAGCCCTAGTGGACTTTGACTAGGCCGATGACCGTGTCTCCATTGGTCATCGGGTCGTGATCGTGGGGCGCCCAACTGTCTAGGTCGAGAGCCCCAGATGTGTCATGGGCCGATGTGTCATGGCCGGGCGTGTCATGATCGGGCGTGTCTTGGCCGGGTGTTGCCGGGCACCACGTGATCGATACTTTAGGTTGTTCTCGATCATGTTCGGACGGTAATTCCGAACTTATGTTTCCTGCAAAATAAATAACTAAATTAGTAAAATCTCCTCGTGCTCGTCGGGTCCGTGTCCATGATGTGCTCCGGTTGCACATCACGGCCTGATCAAGATTCCGATTAAAGTGGTCGAATGGTTCGTGGATTTAATCCCTTGTTTTTTCATATTTATAATTTTCGTGTTGTGTGATTGTTCAAAGATAATTAATATAAAACAAAGTATAAAATTGTGATCTACCAAAGATGACTGGAGAGTTGAAATATACCGCCATGAACTAAAAAATGGATCTAATCTGCTAGAACTCGAGATCAGACGCCCAAAGATCTGAAGAAAGATTGGCGGAAAGGCAAGTGAGAATTCTCGACCTGGATTTCAATCCGAACAAGAATCTGGAACCAGGCCACAAGCTCGACCTAGGCAATCGGATCGGCATCCCGCCCAAACAGGTGGCGATTTGGTTCCAGAACAAGCGCGCCAGGGGCCGACGCCGGGAGGCTGAGGCGGGAGCTGGAAATGGCTAAGAATTTGATCTGCGATTCTTGTAAGTTCAGCCAGACGGTGATTTTGGGCTTCTCTGCCGCATCTTCTTCCTTCTCCGATGAAGGACTGAGCCCCAAGTTTTGATGACCATTTGAAGCTGAAATTGGAAGACGTGATTTTCGCAGATTGATGAGAAGCTCTACGCCTTTTTTGGATCATATTATTTAATTTCTACTTTCCTTTTTGAATAATAAGATTTAATTTATAGAGCCTGATTTGCAAATTTTTATCTATTCCACTTCTTTCTTTCACTATATATATATAAAAAATATCAAATTATCCGTAAAAATCGTCGATCAACGCCTCTATCTAGTTCTTAACAGACCAAAATCACACGTTTGATTTGATTTTAGTCGATTCTACGCCTCTATCTATTTCTTAATATTCCTACATCGTGTATAGTTAACTTAGACTGTTCGATCTTAATGTGATAAAATTATTAAAATTGAATTGGACTCATAAGAAATTTGTAATTAGAATTTGTATTTTCAATCATTATATTTTAATTTTCTTACTAAAATATTTATGTAAGTTCAATATTTTAATATAACTTAGTAGACTAACACTTAATTTTATTTATTTTAATATTTATTTATTTCTTTCGTACTTAATTTTATTTATTTATTTCAAGTATCTTGTTAATTGAAAAATTAAAAATTTTAAATATGAGATTTAAATTAGTCTATATGAAGGATTTCATTAAATTAAGGAACATAGAATAATGTTTTCTTTCTATTCAAATGTTCGACGTATAACTCAAGGACAAAACAACACGATTAAGATGAGCATGAACTCCATCTAGACATGCCTAAGGCCATTTCGTGGTGTCCGTGGGATCAAGTAGAACTAGATTCATTGTCCCACTCCAATTTCTTCCAAACCAAGCACCTGACGAACTCGGTTTCGACAACATAAATCTAGACTAATTCGAATTTTGAATTTTTCCTCTCGATGATGTCTTGGCCTGAGTCTAGAGAGCTCATTTCAATGAAATCTAATGATCATTTAATTTACTAGTAATGTATCGCATAGTTAAGTTATATCTTTCATATTTAGTTGTATATCTTTCATAGATGTATCGCATAGTTAAGTTATATCTATTTCTTCATAAATCGCAGAGATACGTGCAACAAATGGCTCAAAGTTTTGAAGTTGTTAGTGGATGCTTTGGATTTTACTATAATTTTGACGAATACTCTGCTATTAGGGACGAGTAGAACCGACATGTACTTGTTATTTGGACCGAACCGCGGGGATGCTTTGGATTTCGTCAATAAGCTTTTCATAGCCACTTATTGATGAAATTTTTTAATGATATTATTAGATATCATTAAAATAAATAGATATTCTAACGTTTATATGTCCGTTAAAATTATTGTAGAGTTCAAAGTATTTATTAATGATTTTAAAAAATTCGAGATATTTGTTATAACTACCTTTACTATCTAAGGAGATAAAGCAATATTTGTCATAAAATCTAAGATACAATTTATAGTCTTTTATATGCATGAACCAATTTTTAAATCCAAGGTGGGCACGAGCGGGTTTGGTTGGGCTCCATTCGGGTCGGAACCAAATCGATTGAGAAAAAATTGGATTAGACTTGCAACAAATTAGTGAGAATCTATTTGGACTAATCTGTGTCCATAATGCATTTTCGGTTCGATTATAAATTAAAAAATAAAAAATTATGTATATTGTATCATATTTTGACTGGGTTCCCGGAGTTGGGGTCGTGAGTGGAGTTGATTACGGGTACGGGTCGACAGTTTAGTATTTTTTCGATTAATTTTAATAGATTTTGTCGATTTTCATCAATTTTAGTTTTGTTCGATTTTCACAGTTTTTTACTTTAAAATCTTGAATTGACCCGTGTCAAATACAATATTTGGAGAGTTCGAACCAATATATGATTAAAATCCGACCTGAACGGCACGATTTGTTCAAAATCACGGATCCGAGCCGCCTTCTAACGAGCGAGGAGAAGTCATAATGCATATAGAATTAGGAAAAGCCTAAATATCTCATCCAACTTAACATCCCACTTCCAAAACCACCTCAATTTGGCGGCAAATTTTGGTGCTAGAAATACGAAACAAATCATGTATAAATTTCAGTATTTCCACATACGTGTTCCCCACATTCTTATCTAGCGCGTGCTACTAATGTAACGGTCAGGATTGAACCAGAGACGGAAAACAGGAACGTGGCGGAGAGTTCTTTGCACGCGCTTTATCCGCGTGGTAGGGTGGCTAGTTCCCACGCCCTAGGCTTTCTTTAAGTAACAGCAATGGAGAAGTTTTAGAGTTTCTCCCTGCTATCGGAGGAGATATGGAAATTGGCGGTTGTTGCGTAGCCATAGCGGCGTAGATTTCCGTCGGGAATCGCAGTGGGCAGCTCAAAGCGTGATCGGAAGTTTGGTTTCACCTTGTTGATTTCTAGGGTTTGTCCTTTTTGTTTTTTTGTCCTGAAGATTTTTCTCATCTTCACTCTTGTTGCTTCATTATTGATCCGGCTCGCCTTTTTTTTTTCTATGCGTTGAATTTATTGGACGTATACCGCTTCTGACTGTTCAATAGGTAATTGGTTCTAGATAAAAATTTGAATACACAGATTTTCGTGATTATTGTCATGCGATTGTCATCTGTGGCATCGAAGAAAAGTGGTGATCGGTCTGGCTCCAAGGTTCGAACGAAGCACAAGAGGCTTGACGCCATATGTGAGAAAGAGTACACTAGGAATCATGTTGATTTGAATGAGGATGGGGGAGTGGTAGGGAGTGGAAGTGTGGTATTGGAACCTAGACGTAGCTCCAGGGTTCGCCGGGCTCCTCTTTTGCTTGATGTCTCCCCACCACCACCAAAGAAGCAGAAGAAATTTCACAGGAATGTAGTAGTAAAAGTTGAGAAGATTTCCCAGACTCTGCCGCTTGCAAGCGACAGCTTGAAGGACTTTGAGACGCCAGACAGTTTGAAATCAAGGTTGAGATCAAGAACAAGAAACACAGGGTTGGTGTTGGGCGAGTTTAGAGGTTTACAAAGCCCTAGGAGGAAGTTGTTTGCGGAAATCAATGAAGTTGCTGATGAAGGTATTGCAATGGTGGTAGAGGATGAGACAAAACATTCAGAAGTTGGGAAGCCTATGGTTCTTAAGTCAAACCAACCAGGGAAGATTAAGGCGATGAACTCGTCAGAGGAAGGAGAAAGAAAGAACAAGTTACTTAAAACCAAAGATGAAAGTGGGAGGGACTTAATCGAGGCAATGGTCAATGATTGTGAGGGGGATCCTTTATTTGGAAACCAAAGCGAAGGACCAGTGGTAATTGGCAACCAACGTGAAGGGACAGATGCACTCTTTGAAGGTGAATTGTCTGTGATAGATAAAACGGAACAAATAAATGTTAATCTTGAACCGATAGACGAGAATATGGAGAAAGAAATTTCTAGAGCTCTGCTCTCAGAGAATCTCAGTCATGTTGATGAAAATTTGGAAAAGGGGGATTGTATAAAGGCAGCGGAACACAAGGAGAATGAAGTTGAAGAATTACAACTTGTGAATGGAGTTGATAATAAGGTAGAAGATGAAAAGAATGACGAAGTTTTAACTAGAGGGATGGCAGATGAAGGTTATTGTCATGATGTGGTCGTCGATTCGGGCAATGGTTCACAAATTTTAAATCTTGAAAGTGCTTTGAATGTAGATAAGCTCATTCACTCTTCAGTTCATGTACCTAAAAAGCCTCGCATCAAAGAGGGCAGACGGTGTGGTCTGTGTGGGGGAGGCACAGATGGTAAACCTCCCCAAAAATTAGCACATGATGCTGGGGAAAGTGAATGTGAGGCATATAGTGGCTCTTCAGCTGCAGAGGAACCAAACTATGACTTATGTGATGGCTTTGGTGAAGAATCTGGCTGGCTTGGACGGCTTTTGGGTCCTATAAATGATCGTAATGGTATTGCTGGAATATGGGTCCATCAACACTGTGCTGTGTGGAGTCCAGAGGTATAGTCTCTTCCGCCTTGCTTTCATATTAATTATGTTGCCTGATAAATTTGTTTCCTCTACGATATGAAAGTGTTGCCTTATATATATATATGAAAAATGGTTAATCCCCTAGCAAACTCCTTCCTCCTCTCAAAATTATAATTAAAACCTTGTTTATTGAAGATTTTGGTCTGATGTGTCTGTATATACTGCTATGGTGAGTTACTGTATGTTTCGCAGAGAGTAGAGAACTAAAAGCTGGATTTGTTTTTTATTTAGTGTCACATTGTGGATACTCTTGAACTTGTGTAGATATTATTGGTAATGACCTTGTGTGGCTTTTTCCTATCTCACATCCATATTTTTTTGCAATTAGCTTGTAACTGTCACTTGTGAAAGTCGTGGAAGATAGATCAAATGATGAAGTATATATCTTTACAAATTAAATGTTAATATTGCATCCCTGAGAAAAAAAATATAAGAAAGACACAACAACATCCCTTGTTGGAAGAAATGTAAAGTATTGACCACATGTTTTGGGCATTTACTATTTGCATACCAAAAGTAAATTACCAGAATCATGTTTTAAGCTTGAGAACATTTTACCTCTTATCTCAGCTAAAGATTCCTTGATGATTTTTTTCCTGGTCCTGTTTCTCTTCATACCCAATTCACTCTGCTGCTATACCAATCCTATAGCTAATTTAAAGTTGACACAGCACCCCATCTCCTTGAGTTATCCTACACTTTCCTTCTGAGGATATGGAGTGTGTACTGATGTTGTTTTTTACCACAATACTAGGGCCATTAATTTTGCCTACTCATGTCTTGCCTTGTGATGGAATCATAGTTGATGCAAGCTCAATTTCGTTGCTTTATTTTCTAAATTTGTTGACATGCCCATTTATGCTTCCATTCTCTATTTGCCTAATTTATGTTAGATCCCGAGTCAGCCATTGCTAGTTTATGAGCGTTATGTCAATTATCATTCTACATGCTTCAAGAAATTTATTGCAGGTGTATTTTGCTGGTTTGGGATGCTTAAAAAATGTGAGGGCAGCACTTTGCAGAGGACGAGCTCTGAAGTGCACATGGTGTGGACGTCCAGGGGCAACCATTGGATGCCGTGTCGATCGATGTCCAAAAACATATCATTTGGTTAGTTTTTCTGCTTTAGTATGATTAGCCTATAAGCATATGTTTGATACCAACTTATCTCTTTCATTTTTTTAAAGAGCCTTTGTCTATTTGTAGTTTATTGATTCTCTGACTGAAATTTTCTGTTTTGTAGCCCTGTGCTCGTGCTAACAGCTGCATCTTTGATCATCGCAAGTTTCTCATAGCATGCACAGATCATCGACATTTCTTTCAACCACAATATTTAACTTATATGAAAAAATTAAAGATCAAGAAAATGAAATTGGGCTTAAGGAAGCTGTTAAATGATGCTTTGCGGAAGGATCTTGAAGCAGAAGAGAAGTGGTTAGAGAATTGTGGTGAGGATGAAGAGTTTTTGAAGAGAGAGAGCAAAAGGCTTCATAGGGATTTGGCAAGAATAGCACCAATGTACATTGGAGGCTCAGAATCAGGAGGAAAAAGTTTATTTCAGGGTTGGGAATCTGTGGCAGGACTTCAAAATGTCATCCGTTGTATGAAGGAAGTTGTGATTTTACCACTTCTTTATCCTGAGTTTTTTGACGGGCTTGGCATTACTCCTCCCAGGGGTGTTCTTTTGCATGGGTATCCTGGAACGGGTAAAACTCTGGTTGTGCGAGCATTAATCGGGGCTTGTGCTCGGGGTGATCGGCGTATAGCATATTTTGCTCGAAAAGGTGCAGATTGTTTGGGAAAATATGTTGGTGATGCTGAACGCCAACTCAGACTGTTGTTTCAGGTGGCTGAGAGATGCCAGCCTTCAGTCATTTTCTTTGACGAAATAGATGGGCTGGCACCTTGTCGCACAAAGCATCAGGATCAAACTCACATTTCTGTTGTGTCGACATTGCTTGCTCTGCTAGACGGTTTGAAGTCCCGAGGTTCAGTTGTGGTGATAGGTGCAACAAATCGTCCTGAAGCTGTTGATCCGGCGTTAAGGCGCCCTGGAAGATTTGATAGAGAAATATACTTTCCTCTCCCATCAGTTGATGACCGAGCTGCTATTCTTGCACTTCACACTCAGATGTGGCCAAAGCCTGCTGCAGGAAATGTGCTCAAGTGGGTTGCTCAAAAAACTGCGGGCTTTGCTGGTGCTGATCTTCAGGCTCTCTGTACTCAAGCAGCAATCATGGCGCTGAAGAGGAGTTTCCCTTTGCATGAAATTTTGTCTGCAGCTGGAGAGAGAGGTTTGTGTGGTAAACGTACTCCCCTCCCTGACTTCTACGTAGAGGAGAGAGATTGGCTAGAGGCTGTGTCGAAGGCACCACCTCCTTGTTCACGTAGAGAGTCAGGAATGGCTGCTAATGATATTGTCTCCTCGCCTCTCCCTGCACACCTTATTCCTTGTTTGCTTCTGCCATTGTCAACTTTGCTCTTTGCTCTTTATCTTGATGAACGTGTTTCATTGCCACCCATTCTATCAAAAGCAGCAGCAATGATAAAAGTTGTGATTGTTTCTGCATTGAATAAAAGAAACATGTCAGGTGAATGCTGGTGGTGTCATGTTGATAATTTTCTTCAAGAACCAGATATTGCAAATGAGATAGAGATAAATCTTAGGAGCTCTGGAGTTTTAGCCGGAGATACTCAGTTTTCTAGGTGTGATGATTTTCGTTTTCATGACGACAGTGGTGTTGATGATATTGACAGCTCTCAAAGATTCAAACTTTCCTTAAAACACCTTGGTGGCAGTTGTAAAAACATTGAACACATGTCATTGTCCTCAAAACATAAGTCGGGATTTCGCATTTTGATTGCTGGAAATCCCCAATCTGGTCAGCGACACTTGACATCTTGTCTTCTTCATTGCTTCGTTGGAAATATGCAAATACATAAGGTTGACTTGGCTACTATTTCACTGGAAGGGCATGGAGATCTGGGGTTAGGGATCACACTTATGCTTAGTATGTTCTTTTGCTTTATAATTTGTGTGTCTGCTATGCTCCTTTACTGCAAGTCAATTTCTGGCAATTGCATGGAATAAACGATCATAAAGACACAAATCAATACTTGTAAATCATAATTCAACTCATACTAACCTATTTCTATATGTGGCAGAGAAATGTGTCAGTGCTGGGTCATGCATGTTATTCATGCCTAGAATTGATCTTTGGGCTGTAAATACACATTATCTAAGTACTGCAGAAAGTGAGTCTTGTTCGGAAGATGACCAGGCTTTTATGAAAGAAAAATCTTCTGTCAACCTTAACCAGGCCACTGAAGGAGGAGAACACAATTTAACGCCAGAGCTCCATGATAGTGTGCATATTGCATCACAGGCCTGGATTTCTTTTGTGGATGAGGTGGATTCTTTGAGCCTCTCTACTTCCTTTATAATAATGGTACGACTTCCTTTGTCTCTCCCAGTCTTTAACATTGCTTTAATATTCAGAGCTGTAAAGATTAACACTTAAGCGTCCTGTGGAATACTACTCTTTTTCTTGAAGTGGTAAAGGGAATCATGTTAACAATAACAAACATGAACTGCATGTGATTTAAAACCAAGGGGAGGCATTCCAAATATAGAACTTTGAAAGATATGGTGAAATGGAAATAGGCTGAATGTTTAAAGAAGACAGTAATTATTCTTCATATTGGTAATTGTTGGCTCAAATTAATTAATTAATTTAATATTTATTACAGATATTTGAAAATTTGTAGATGGTGTTAAATCAATTTCGAAATGATTGTAACTATAGATTGCCTTATATTCACTCTCCAATGTATTACTATAGTTCAGATGTACATATGTGCTTCTTTTTGCTCATTTGAATTGTCATTGGACAAACTGTTAAATCATTTGTCCAAGTCCACTTAATTGTAAAATGGTAATGACTAAGTCATGTCTCTTTTGGATTGATTTGTGAGAGAGTACTCCTAAAATTAAGTGAATTTGTTTTATCAATACAATACAGTTTCTTTGACTTCTTTAGCTTTTATCATTGAACTTGGCACAGTTAATAGAGTAAGGACTACTTCATAATAGCAGTTCCATTTGCATAATTTATCTTTTTTGTAACTTCTAAATATATATTAGTTTTTTTTACATAAATTAGTTTTTATGTCGGAGTTCCTTGCTTGTCAAATCTATTCAAAAAAATTAGTTGATGAAGAAAGTATCGGCAATTCCTTAAGTCCACTTGGGATTTTGGAGGAAACCCTCCAATCTCCAATGACAGCCTCTAAGAAGCAACGCAGAAGTGTCAACCTTCAATCCTGGAAGCTTGATTCTTTCAAGGGGATGTGCTACTGCTAGTAAAATTAGCTAATTATTTATATGGGTAAAACACCTTTCAAGGCACAATATATTAATTTTGGAAATTAAGGTGTAGATTAACCTAATGGCCTCCCAAGGTCATAAAAACAGGAGTATTTATAGAGGAACATTTATATTTGAGCATGTAAATTTGGTTTATTGATCTTTAACTATGTCGGATGAATGTATACTTTAAGGCAGTGTCAAGAAGCTTAAAATGAGGAATTAACATTGGGCATTTTTATTTACTCCACAACTTTTTTCATTTGCATATGCTAATTATTTTGTGCTGTTATTTTCCCAGCGATATAATAATGGATTGTTTGAAAATTTTCGATGAATTCTTTAATTTCATGACAGGCTACTTCAGAAATTCCATTTCAGCTACTTCCTTCCAGGGTAACGCTATTCTTTAAGAGTGATTTGTCAGATTGCAGTTTATCAAATACTTTGGAGCACACGGTACCAAGATTCTCTGTGCAGATTGATGAGAATTTTGATGCTAATAAGGTGATCAATCTATCTGCCTCACAGCTAACTTGGGAACTGGTGCACTTACTCGTTCAATGGACTCACCAAAAATCTCACCTCAATAGAAAATTCAAGGAGTTCAAGGCTCTCGACTCTGTTGAAGGGCGAGCACAAAATTTAGAACACAGTACCAAAAGTGAAATCAGTATTGATAACCAGGGTCAAACCAAAAGTCTTGGTGAAACTTCAATCAAAGGTTCTCCACTTACCTGTACCAGAATTATCAGGGGTAAATCTAGTGTGCATATAGCAATATCTTCATTTGGCTATCAAATTTTGAGATATCCTCATTTTGCTGAACTTTGTTGGGTGACATCAAAACTGAAAAATGGCCCCTCTGCAGACATAAGGGGACCTTGGAAAGGATGGCCATTTAACTCATGCATAGTTCGTCCTACTAGCTCATTGGAAAATGTGGGAATTGGTAGTGATTCTTGTGTCAAAGCCCAAGGAAAGTCAACTTTAGTAACAGGTTTAATTGCAGTTGGGTTATCTGCTTACAGAGGGGCATATACATCACTGAGAGAAGTCTCTATAGAGGTGCGGAAGGTTTTCGATCACTTAATGGAACAAATTAATGAGAAAATACAAGGGGGAAAAGATAGGTATCAGTACGTTCGTCTTTTATCCCAAGTTGCTTATGTTGAAGATATGGTTAATGGCTGGGCTTATACGCACCAGAGGTACTGTGTACTCTAGTTCTTAGTGTAAAAATAGTGTGTTTGTTGATTTTATTGCTTGTCATCTAATGAAAGCCTCTTGTTTCAGTTTGGAATTGGACGTTCAGACTCCAAGCACAGCAACGAGCCAGAAGCTAATTGGTATGAATTATCCAGAGAATAATCAAGTGTCCAGTGATAATCAGCTTCAAAGTGCAGAATGCGAGCCTTCTGGAACAGGTTCTCCGGCTGGAGAATCTTTAGAAAATGGCAAATGTATTGGGATGACAAAAGTAGCTGGAGAATCAAGTACTTATTCAAATGGTGTGATTTCGATTTCTGAAGATGATCGGTTGGAAAACGTCGTCTTGAATGATTCCTCAAATGATCGTTCAAGTCTCCATCATAGTGCAGAAGATCAATTTGTCGATCATATTCAAATTGAGCAAAATGGGAGATTATCTAGCTCGAATGAACAGAAAACCAATATAAGTGGTGCAGTAATTGACACAGATTCTGAGTTGGTGCGACTTTCTAATCATTCTAACTCTCAGCCTATTAGTTTTGAAGAATATGTGGGTGGTAAAGTTTCGTGCTCAACAAATGTTACTGAAATTGGTGTATTGGATGATAAGTTTGACCTTAATGATCATCCCCCAGACCCTTGTCTATCCGTGCCGACTGAGATATTGTGTTCGTATCATTGTTGCACTGATTGTATAAATGTCATTCACAGCTTGGCTACAAAAATTCTTACCTGGGAATTCTCAAAGGAGTACAATTGGACGATAGAGGATGTTCATGATGTTGTTTCGACCGTATCAGTTGAGCTTCTTTCTGGTATAAAAAAAGCACTTTCGAGCAAAGATAGCTCTTGGTTTGACGAAGAGAGTGAGAATCCAAGAAATGAATCTTATGACACCTTGTTTAAGGATTCACTTTTGCAACGTTGTTGTTGCACAATTCCCAAAAATACGGTCGTCGAGCCTGCAGAATGTAGTGGGCACTCTAAACGAAGAGCAAGCATTGAACAGAAATCCTTGCCAAGCTCTCAATTTGGATCTGCTTATAAATTTACCTTCAGAGATGGTGTGTTAGTAAGCTTAGATTCTGACAAGGATGTGTCTTTTCTCTGTAAAGTGCAGAATTTGTGCCTCTCTTCTCTTGTAGGATTGATAATGAAAACCAAGAAGCCGTTTGGGTAAAATGGTTCATTTTATGCATAAAATTCCATCACAGCTGCTGCATTTTGGTGCCTTTGCTGCAGAATGTGAGTTTCTTTTCTTCTCTATATTACATATTTTTGAGGAAAAAATGAAAGCAGTTTTGTTTATTTTTCGTTCTTCGTCGGTAAATATTGAATTGCCCTTAACTTCTGTCTCTCTGGGTTTTTAGCTCGCTGTGAAAGGAGCTAGTTGTACACCTTGGAATTATATGTGAGACTACACACGAAAGAAATGTTTAACCGGAAATTTATCGGTCTTGCACTTTGATTTCAAAGTTCATAAGATTCCTTATTGCTGATTTATTTTTTTTGTTCCAAAGTGAATATATATATATATATATGCATACTTTGTCCATTTGTATTTATTACGTCATATTTTGATGTTTTTACATGAAATTAAATCATTGTATAACATTTAGTAGAATAAACATTATGTTTAGGGAAATTGTGTAGGGAAATGATCTAAACTTATCGTTTAGATTGTATGTGCAATTTTATTTATTTAGAAAAATAGTGCTCCTCTACGTTAAGTTGGGGAGAGTAGCTTTTTATCTTAAATTACATGATTACAGCTACTAATTGAGCAAACGAACTCATTTTGATTTGCATTTTAAGCTGAAAAATTCATTTCAAATATGTGGAAATTACTTTCTACCGCTGTGATGTTGATTGGGTTAAGTTAATTTACTTTCGAAGAAAGATTAGTTTGTTGGATTAAAAGTAATTTAAATGGCTTGCAAAGGTAGAAAATAATAACTATCTGTCACTGTAAATAATTGATTTGCTGCTTTGTTAGTGGTAAGAAAAATATTCGTCAAAATTGACCTCGGACGTGTCAAACATAACATGTCGCATGATGAAAAAATCACGAATCGAGTCCGGAGCTAATGGTCGCACTTAACCTTACACGACTATAAGCCAAGTTCAATGTAAGGATCACAAGAAATAAGAGCAATGAGCTAAAATTAAAGGAAAAAAAAACCTAAATTGAAGTTAACTGTGAATTGGCTCAATGCCAATCATACAACCCAATATGATAGAAATAAAAATGATGAGTATAGTGCTTGTAAAAGAAAATAAACGCTCGAAGGTTTTTTCTATCTTACTACCACCCAACTCGTCATCTCGAGACGTGTATGTTAACAAAATGCATTTTAGGGTGATACCGAACTACAAATCCACGCAAAATTAACCATAAAACAAACAAAATCGGCAACAACAAAGTGTTTTGTTTTTGTCTCCTGCACTTTAAATCACTTAGAGAGAGTAGGTATGTTCAATAAGTGCGAACAAGAGAATGTAATGCGGCTGAGCAATTTTGGTTGGAATATGGCCAGCAGATAAGGTTTTTCCCCTAATTAAATGTCTCTTTATATTGGAATTTCAGTCTATATGAATAGAAATTAAATAATATTTATTTTTGGTTTAGTTTGAATTGGTCCAACCAAACCAAATTAAACCACATCGTATAAATTTTTTTGATAGGGTGTAGTTTAAACCATTGGGAAGTTAGACTTAGGATTTGAACTACGTAGAATCGATTTTCTTGATTCTAGTTTTCCAATTTCGAAAATTTACAAAACCCAAGTCATATACAAACAAAATCGATCAAAATTGACTCTAACAAACTAAAAACCGAACATAGAAAGTTAAAAAAACCCAAATGAACCTTGAATTAACCAAATAAAACTAAAGCCAGGTTGGTTTTAGTCAACACCAAAACCGACTAAGTTCAATTTCAGTTTCTAAATTTGCGGAACAATTTGAAAACCCGGAATTTTAAATTCCAAATTTCAACGTCCAGTGGCTACAGTTTCCAGAGAAAGACGCTTGCAGTGGCTACACCAGGGACCGTAGAAGTCGATCAAGATGAAACAAAATGATAGATAGCAATCTATACTTTAAATCATATGGAGATTGCTTGCAGGAAGATCCAAGAATGTCCAGATTTCTTCGAGCGTGCCTTCGCCTCAACCGATTTTGCGTCTCCTGCGAGGGTCGGGACCTTTGGAGCACGATTTNAAAAAATTGTTCAAGCAGTTGAATTTGGCAGATGAAGAGAATGAACACGGGGGGGTGGGAAAGAGAGTAACCTACAGTTTCCAGAGAAAGATGCTTGCAGTGGCTACACCAGGGACCGTAGAAGTCGATCAAGATGAAACAAAATGATAGATAGCAATCTATACTTTAAATCATATGGAGATTGCTTGCAGGAAGATCCAAGAATGTCCAGATTTCTTCGAGCGTGCCTTCGCCTCAACCGATTTTGCGTCGCCTGCGAGGGTCGGGACCTTTGGAGTTTGGAGCACGATTTCGCCTGCGAACTGCTGTGTACTGAAGCTGTGTGATTAGGGCTTTAAAGGGTCGGCCCGGTTTAAATGCATTTAGGATATAATTGGTTTATGAGATTCAACCCGGTATTACTTTTTTCTTTACAAATCGGACCAGGCCGAACCAAATATATTTATTCTGGTCCAGTGTGTGGGTCGGTTTTGTCCACCCCTAAATTATCATGACGTCGTTCCATCCAGCTTGTGAACGAAGACGGTCAGAAGTCCAACCGGTTAACTAGAATCTTTATTCCTTCAAATTTCTTCCGCTGCCTTTTCCATCTGGGTCCTCTTATCGCCGCGGATAGACATTCTCAGTCTCTGCAAGTTTAAAGAAGTTTTGGGTAGATTTCCTTCATCGTTTTTTATCTTTTTCTTTTGTGTTTTGAGTTCTTTTTATGATTTGGCTTGGGGTTTTGATCTTCGAGCTGACAATTCTCTTGATTTGCAATGTGATTTATAGAAACATCTGAATTTTTTGTGTTATAGCGTCTTGAACTGCTGAAATTTCTCTATTTGAAGTTCTAACTTATTTGAAGTTGGTATTGGAAGCTTCGATTGCTGAAAGGGATTGAATGAGTTTTAAGCTTTCTGAGGAAATGGGTTCCTTTGAAATTTTCTGAATCTTTTACTGTCTGGTAATGTTGAAAAAAAAGGAGAAAGTACGAAAACCAGCCGGTAAACTTCTATAGATTCATTTCCCCTCTCCAGAATATAAAAGACAGAGATAATAAAACAATATGTAGAAAAGAATAGTTCCTCAGAACGTCATATTAGAAGAAAAAAATACTAAAGGAGAATCAAGCAAGATTTCATACAGAAAATTAAATTTCTTATTTTATTCACCAAGATATCTCCACCACTCTTAAAGCTTATGTTTGTTTCAGTTGAAGCTCTTCTATCTTTCTCCTATGTCTTTATGTCTTGCACCTCTCAATTACATGTTTAATAAATCATTCAGAATGAAATGTCTAAGCAATCAAAAATGAGAATGATAACAAAATAGTCCCTCTTCACCTTGGAATTTGGATAAAACAATGCATGAATATACAGGATATTACGTGTAACCAAGGTTTATTGATCTCTTGTTTTTCTCCTTCGAGTGTGTTTTTATTTTCGTTGGTTACACTACTTAATTAGCGAAGCAGTCCAACAAGTGCCGGGAGATTGAAGTGTCGCATTTTTGAAAACTAACTAAAGGAATTTAGTGAACTGCAGTTTCTTCTATCCATTTGTGATTGTTTAGTTTCTGCTATAACTCAGATGGGCCACGGTAAGCAGCATGAGTGTAATTAGAGCTGGCTCGCCGGCTCGCTCGACACTGTAGCGAGCCGAGCCCAGGATTCAGGCTCGCGAGCTCGAGCCAGGCTCGTGAACCAGGCTCGTAAGCTCGGCACTGTAGCCAAAACTGGACTCGTTCCCGTTCCAAACGTCGTCTTTGTTCATAAATCTGTTCTTCCATCGCCAAAAATGACGATAATCGGCCGTCAAAAGTTTGATTTAGTT
>QAOC01004352.1:3122-14592 GCA_003255005.1 Begonia fuchsioides
ATTAAAAAATGCTATTAATTCATTTTTCATATTATTATATATTTTAATAATATCATTTCTAATTGTACTTCTAGGGATTCGTTTAAAACTAGGATTAATATATCTTTCATAAAATTTTCATACAACTCGCTATCAAACATTGACAAAGGTACCTCGGATTGTGATACGTATTTTGCTACTCCTTCTCTCATTTTATTAAGTGAATATTTAAAAGTGCCACTACCACTAGCATCTAAGAGCGTTTGTGAAGGGTCTATCATGTGCTCGTTTAAGTGACATTTTTTAAAATGTCTACCAAATGGTGCTAGTAGAACTACCAGATTCGTATGCATAATGTTTAATACAATATTTGCATTGTGCTCTATTTTCTATTTTTCCACCAACATTAATAGCTTTCAATTCAAAAGGATTCCAAACATTCGACGATTTTTTTTTTCTAGGTGAAGAAATGGATGCTTGTGCAGATTATTGGCCAATTGAAAATGCAGGATTATCTCTCCTAATTTCTTCAATATCATCATCACTAAATGTGTCAACTAGAATATTACGTGGATCTATATTTAAAAAATGTAACTATTGCAAAATATTTAACAAAATAAAATGATACCCCACGGCGCACACCAATTACTCAACAACGGCTTGTATGTGGATTGTGGTATCG
The DNA here is from genome assembly GCA_003255005.1 of Begonia fuchsioides. NCBI lineage: Eukaryota > Viridiplantae > Streptophyta > Magnoliopsida > Cucurbitales > Begoniaceae > Begonia > Begonia fuchsioides. The sequence goes on from QAOC01004352.1 coordinate 3,784, forward strand.
ATTTGTGATCACCTCCACGAATACGAGTCCTACAAAAATTACAAGCGAAATTTGTAGTGCAAAAATTACATAAAATATAAATATACCTTGTTGAGAGATTGAAAAAAAATTTGAGATGGAGCAAATTTCTTAAAATAATAATGAATTAGCAGGCACAAGTAAGAGTATTAGAAATTAAGAAGTTGAGAGATTGAAAGAGAATTTGGTAACAATATTGAAGGAGAATGTGTTATATTTATAGGGAGGGAGAAAGAAAAAAATAAGTTAAACTATTGCAACGGTCAATGCGGCCTTGCTTCAGGATTTTTTGGTCGACCCCTGCGTATGGCGGTTGACACTTTGGAGTTCTGGTCGACCCTTGTATGCCTAGGTCGATGCTTTTAAGTCTTCTGTTTCACCAAGTGGTCAACCCCTGCATCTGGCGGTCGACACTTTGGAGTTCCGGTCGACCCTTGTATGCCTAGGTCGACACTTTTAAGTCTTCTGTATCACCAAACGGTCGACCCCTGCATTTGGCAGTCGACACTTTGGAGTTCCGGTCGACCCTTTTATGCCTAGGTTGACACTTTTAGACTATTAGTCATTAGAGCATCAGTCAAAAATCCGAAAATATATTCATACAACCAAAATAAGTCAAGAGTATTACTAATTTACTATTAGTCATTAGAGCATCAGTCAAAAATCCAAAAATATATATTCATACAACAAAAACAAGTCAAGATAAATACTATTAGTCATTAGAACATCAGTCAAAAATCCAAAATACATATTCGTACACCAAGTGAAGTATTACAATTTACATTTACATTAATCTAATCTTCTGATGGAGCAGCAACAATTGAAGGTTCTTGAACTGGTTCCAGTTCAGCCTCAGGAGCAGAGTCATTCGGAGGATCTGGAAAGGAAGATGAGTTGAGGTCCTAAACTTTTGGATATAGACAATAGAGCTTGTCTTCTAAGTCATCCATCCTCTCTTCCACTTAATTTCCAAAGCCATCTGTGGTTCCTGTTAACTGATCGAATTTGAATTCCAAATAGGCTTTGAGTTGATCTGGAATAATGGGTTGAGGGGCAAGAACTGAAGGCTGAGGTGTTGAAACTGAAACAAAGAGAGCTCCCTAATAGACATTTTAGTTTTTCACTTTAAATATCCAGATACCATCTTCATCATGAACAATTCCCATGCGAGCAAGAGTAGACTTAGGATAAGAGTCTACCTTCGTCACAGGTAGTGAAGGCTCATTTGTAGGAAACACGATTCCATAATCATTAAAGATTGTCATTAACATGAGGTTATATGGCAATGACTTAGAAGCATTTTCAAATAATTCGATCATGCGTTTGACAATAACATAACCAACATTAAAATTTGTTCCGTTATAGATGTTGTGGAGGAGAAAAAAATCCATTGCACTTATATGGTTGCGATGACCATCCCTCGGAAGAAGATTATAAGTAATCATGTGGTGAATAAGGCGAGCTTCTATGTTAAGGTCACTAGCTTTAGGTCGGAAAGGAAGAGAAGTATCCGGATTTTTTACAATCATTCTTAGAAAGGAAGGATAATTACTATTCTTGACAAATGGATGCTCAAAAAATGACTCATAATAACAGACTGCACACTCATTGTCCCTGCATTTTAGTAGATCATTGATCTTACGGGAATTGAGAGTTATGTGTTTGCCATACACATAACTTGTTACTTGAAGGGAATGATCAGAATATGAGAAATTTGCATAGAATAGTCTAATTGCATTTTCAAAATATGGATCGGAAAATTAAAACAGAGTGGCTAATCCTATACGATTTAGCAAATTGTAGATGTCTAATCCATTAAGATAGTGTTCTTTAAAAACACGACTAGGAATGATCGACTTATATTGAAATTCGGACTAATAAGCATTTTTAGACTTCATGTTTGCAAATAAATGTTTATCAAACACTTCGATTGTGGTCGGTATGTCACTAATTGAAGTCACTTTCTGCCTTTTGTTTTTAGAGCGAGAATTTGATGAAGAAGCCATGATTTTAAAATTTGAACAATTTAGATAGCAATTAGCCAATTAGTAGAGACAAGAGAGTAGAGACTAGGGGTCGACAAGGAAATAGGAATTATCAGGAAGATCTTTGAGCTCTAGAAGACAAAATAGATAAATTGAGCAATTACCAGGAATTGAAGCGCCACTGCTAAGGGAGGAAGATGTCAGTCGTCTCTCAGAGTCAAGAACGACGAGAAGTTTTATTTGAGAATTGAGATTAGGGTTTTGGTTTCCGTGTTCCGTCTTTGTTTTGTAACTTCAAAAGCAACTCAATCGACACCTTACATAAGCGGTCGACACCTTCCAAAAGACGTTCTTGCAGTCGATAGTTTTTGTCTGGCGGTCGACACCTTTTATTTACAGTCTCGATGGGCGGACCTGGCTGGCTGGCTCGTTAGGCTCGCGAGCCTGGCACGCGGGCCTGCTCATCGAGCCCAGGCTCGGCGGGCTCGTGAGCCAGAAAAAATGAGCTCGGCTCAGCCCGCTCAGCTACAGTAACGGTCCGAGCAGGCAGGCTGCCGAGGCAACCTGCCCATTTGCCACCTCTAGGTAGATCTAGGGCTCTAGGGTCATTTTGGTGACTATGAGAGAAGAGAGGATAGTGATCATAATTGAAATTTGAAAATACAATTTCTTCTTAAGCCTTACGTCTGTTTCATAGTTCACTAAATACCTTCCTCCTCCTGTGCTCTATGTCAGAATTGAAAGATAAAGCTAGACACCAGACCAGGTATAATTTGTATATTTTTATACAGTTTAGGAAGCTAAGCGGATCATTACTGTGAAATAATTCTTGTTTCAAATTTTAAAATTTTCAATTATATTTTTTACTGTAATTGTATTTATTTTTGGTGGCTGGATCTGAGTTCCTATTCGTTTTTTTTGGATTTATGCTGAAATTCGCAAGAGTTTTATCAAAGTTTTATTTTTGAGTAATAATTTTTTATTTATCCTCCAACACGAAATTGAAGTTATCAAAGTTTTATTCGTTGTATAAAATAAAATCATGATTTATTTTAAAAGGATAAAAACTAAAAAAAAATTTGAGTTTCGTGTAAATATCTCAATTCTTACCCGAAACTCGCACTCTTTTTTTTTTAATCATTGTAAAATTTTCTAAAACTATCTTAAATCGTGCTTTTATTTTATATTGTGAATAAATTTAAAGATAATTGAAATAAATCAAGAATCTTTCAAAATTGACTAATGCACTTTGAAATTAAACAAGGAATCATTTTAGAATTAAATTAAAGTAACTAGAATTTTGATTTTAATTCAAAACATGGGATGGTGTTTTTGTAGTTTTCACAAAGAATAGAGGACAAGCTTGTCCAAAATCCCAACGTCACAAAACCACTCCCTTATTCAGTCACTCCAATTGTTCCCGAGAGAGAGAGAGAAAAACAGGCGAGAGAGAGAGATCGGAGATGAGGGCTTTCCTCTCTAGAGAATCGAAGTGGAGGGCTATGTTCTCAAGAGATTTAGTGTCGAAGGGAGGGCTTTGCCAAGGCCAATGTTCTAAATGAGAGCTGAATCGCCGTTTATCTCCTCACTACGGGAATTAATTTTTGGCGTCTCTTCTCCGAGAGCGACGAATGCCCTAAATGGCGCAACTTTGATTAGGTAACGCTTCCCTCATTTACTTTTTCTGAACTTTTGATTTTATTTTGTTCCCTAAGGATCCGATTTCTGAACCCTAATTTCAAGAAATTTAGTTTATTGAAGTTTCAGAATCTGCTTGGTTATTATTCCGATCATAGTTTTATGTAAGGTTGACTTGATCCTGGAGATGTGAATTTAATTTGATTTCACCGTTTTCCTTCCTAAGGGAACATGTATTTATGGAAAAATTTTGATTGATTCTTATATAATTAGTCATCGATTTATGTAATCTTATCTGTTATGATCTCTCCTTGTTCTTAAGCTGAAAAAATAAAATTCCATTTAAACCAATTCTAAACGTTGGTAAAAAGTTGTAGAATTAGATAGGTACCTTGATGTTACTGTATTTTGCCTTAGTTGATTTGTGGATATGGCTGTTTGGGTCGGAAAAAAGGGTAAAAATCAGCTTATTGACAAAACCTTAATTTTCACTTCACTGGTTTTGTTGTTTCACCTGTAAATAGTTGGAATCTAGATACTACGCAAGGGATGTGTACGTTGGAGCAAGATAAGAGATAATAAATAAGTTGGAAGACTATGGGAAAGAAAATATTAGAGTAGGGGGGAAGAAAAGCATTGGCATACTGGAGTAAGGAAAACAAATTTATTTAGGTCCGTAGTCTACCATATTTAAATGTTTCTTAGTAAGAGAATAAAACTTTATTTTTCTTCTAGATTAGTAAACTTGAATATCCGTTCGTGGCTTTCATGGTGACATAACTATTATCTATACCCTCACCAACAAGTTTTTTTGCGACTTTTTTGTAAAAAAAGTTGTTCCACTTATAGAGATGTATTGCCACATTTTAATGCTTCCACGATTGATATGAACGACATTCAAGTTGGAAATTCTAGTAGTCAAAATTAATTTTTTTTCTCCTATCTACTAAGTTATTATGGTGTCAATTCTTGAACTCACATGAAAGTTTTATTTTTTTTAAAGAACCGTCGAGAGAAAAATTCATAGGGCTTTGGCTAACTTTGAGAGTTGTTAAATTTTAATTCTCCGACTTGATAAGAAGCCGACCTCTTTGTATTGATATTAAAAAAACTCTAGTTTTTCGCCACCTTCAATTTGAGATTGTTGATGTGTATAGTACTACTTTGTAGGGTGGTGGATAACTTTAAAAGGAAAGAATGTTGGTATGCATATAACTGTTGACTAGGGTGAACTTACTCACTTGATGTGTTAGCTTACAAGGCATTAACTATCTTTTTGCCTTTTCTTAATTTTTGAATATCTTATTAGTGACATTACTTTTTCAGTATTATTTTTAATTGTTATAGAAGTTTTTTATCATAATCTTTTTTTCTTGTTATTATATGTTTTTTTATCCTAATACTACATTATGATGCTCATTTTTTTTGTTTATTGCTATTTTAAATGCTTGAATTCTCAAGTTCTTTGATAAAATTTAATGGTAGTTAGAATAAACTTTTGTAAAACAAAAATTAAAAATCAAAACTTTTACATCTTATAATCAAATTTTAACATACAAGAATCACAAAATTTTTAAGATAATCTAAGTGGTTGAATCCTAAATATGAAAATTAGATATTTTACATATCTAATTAAAAAAATTAAAATACTGAAACTTAATTAGCTTAGGTATGCAATCAAACGTTAAATATTAAAGAATTTCCTAAAATCTCAACTAATTGTTGTAAATCATTTATCTTTTTTTTCCTTGTTATTATATGTTTTTTTTATCCTAATACTTGATTATGATTCTAATTTTTTTTATTCGCTATTTTAAATGCTTGAATTCTCAAGTTCTTTATTGAAATTTAATGATGGTTTGAATAAAATTTTGTAAAACAAAAATTAAAAATCAAAACTCTTAACATCTTGTGATGAAATCATTACAAACAAGAATCACAAAATTTTTAATATAGTCAAAGTAGTTGAATCCTAGATATGTAAATTAGATATTTTAGAGATCCAACTTAAAAAGGAAATATTGAAATTTAATTAGCTAAGATATGCAATAAAACTTTAAATATTTAAAAATTTCCTAAAACCTCAACTAATTGTTTCAAATCATATTATTTTAGAATATGTAAATAAGATTTCTCTCAATTCTATTTTTCCTTTATATTATTACCTAATATACTAGAATAAACCGAAAAAGAAGAATTAGCAAAAAAAAAATTATTATTTCGTACTTATTCAACCTTTTCTTAAAAGAGAAATCCAAATACTTCTTTAAATTTGTGTTTATGATTTTCTTTTTCTTTCTACTGAATATCATTATATTTGGAAAAATTATTGTTTCGAATGTCATACTAGTTACATTACTTTTTTACTTTTATTTATAATGATTATACGAGTTGTTTGATTACTTATCCTTTTTTTTCTTATTATTATACGTTTTATTTATCCTAATATTGCATTTTAATGCTAATTTTTTTTATTTCTATTTTAAATGCTTGAATTCTCAAATTTTTTGTTAAAATTAATTGTAGTTATAATAAAATTTCGTAAACAAATTAAAAAATAAAAACTCTTAATATCTTGTAATAAAATTATTAGATACAAGAATATTAAGATAATCAAAAGGGATTGAATCCTACATATCCAAATTATATATTTTGCATATCCAACTTAAAAAAAATATTGAAACTTAAGTAACTTAGGTATTTCATTGAACTTTAAATGTTAAATTTTTTTTTAAAATCCCAACTAAATGTTTCAAATCAATTTAATTACATAATATTAGTTTAGAATATGTAATAAGATTTACCTAAATTCTATTATTCATCCATTTAGTATCTAATATACTAGCATAAACTTAAAAAGAAGAAATAATAGAGAGCTAGATTATTCATTTAGTACTTATTCAAACTTTGCTTCAAAGATAATAGGCAAGTACATTTTTGAATTTGTTTTTATGAATTTCTTTTTCTTTGCATTAAATTACATTCCATTTGAAAGAGTTAATCTTTTCAACTTTTATCCTCTTGTGATTGTACTTTATATAAACATCCTTAATTTGAATTAGAGAGTTTTTTTTATTTGAACAAGCAAATTCTCTCGCAAAATGCTAATTTGGATGGTTATTCAAATAGGTGAAATCTAATGTTCATTCGAGCATCGATAAAGGTCTTTGCTTGAATTCCCCTCTCCAACCATGTTGCTTCGTCACTCCCTCTTCTTTCTTTCACATTATCTCCCTCACTCACTCTCCCTCTCTCCACCTTTGTCTCTCTCTCCGGTTGATCATGTCTTTCCACCTCTCTTTCTATGTCCTTCTTTTTTCATGTTCTCTCTGCCTTACTCCCTTTCTCCCCCTTCCCCTCTCTCCCTTCCTCCATCTTTGTCTTTCTCCTCTCTCTATCTCACCCTCTTCGTCTTTCATGCTCTCCCTCTCTCTCTCTCTCTCTTTCTCTCCTTCTCTACCTCTCACCTTTCTTTCCCCTACTCTCTTCATGTCTTTGTCTTTCCTTGTCTCTCTCTCACTCTCTGTCTCTCTTTCTCTCCATCTATCTTTTTCCCTCTCTCTCTTCTCTCTCTATCCCTTCTGCCCCTAACTCTCTCACTCTTTCTCCTTATTTTCTCTCTTCCTCCATATTTCCTTCTTCTTATCTCCCTTTCTCTCATACTCTCCTTCTCTCACTCTTTGTTTTATCCTTTTTTTCTTTTTCTCTCTTTTGTTCGATTAATCTCTCTCTTCTCGCGTGCACTTTATTTCTCCCATCATTTTCTCTTTGTTCCTTCCTCCCTAATCTCTCTTCTTCTCTGCGTCTCTTTCCCTTTCTTTTTCTCTTTCTCTTTTCTTATCTCTTTCTCTCGAGTGCTCTCTCACTCTGATTTTCTCTCTTTTACCCTCGCCCTTCATCTCTTCCTATTATTCCTGCTTTCTCTCTCTCTCTTCCTCTCTTCCTTTTTCTATTTGTCTATCTCCTTCTGCCCTTCTTTGGCTCTCCCTCCCTCTCATTTGATCCCCCTCACTTTTGCGCTCACTCTCTCCCCCTTCCACCCTCTCTCTCTCTCTTGCTGCCTCTCGCTTGCTCCCTTTCTCTTGCTCCCTTTCTCTTGCTCTATCTCTCTCTCCCTCTCTCCTTCTCTCATAATAGTTTTCCCTCCCTCGCTCTCACTCTCTATCTCCAGCTCTCTTTTCTTATTTCCTCCTCTCTCTCTCTCTCTCTCTCTCTCTCTCTCTCTCTCTCCTTCTTCTGCTTCTTCTTCATCTTATTCTCTCCTTCTGACTTTCTCTCTATCTTTCTCTTTCTCTCTCTTGCATCCCAACTCTCTAATCATCTCTCCTTATCCCTCTCTCTCTCGCTTGCTCTCTTTCTATCTGGCTGCCTATTTACCTCTCTCTATCTCTCTACCCCCCCCCACACACACACACACTCTCTCTCTTTATCCCTCCCTCTGATCTCTCTCCCTTTCTTTCTCACTATCTCTCTCTATCTCCTTGATTTCATCTTTCTTTCTCCCTCCCTCTCTTTATTTATCCCTCCCTTATTGTTTGTCACACTCTCTCCCCCTTTCTTTTCTCTGTCTCTATCTCTCTTGCACTCTCCCTTCCTCTCTCCCTCCTAGTCCCTGGTTCTTTCTCCTTGTTGCTCTCTTTTCTCTCTTTATTGCTCTCTCTCTCTATCCCCTTGTGTTTCCTTCTTTCCTCTCTCCCTCCTTCCTTTTCTCTCCCTCTCTTCCTTTTTTGTGTTCCTCTTTCTCCCTCTCTTCCTTTTACCTATCCCTCTCTCTCCATCTATCTCTCTCCCACTGTCTACCTCTGGCTCTCGCCCTCTCTCTATCCCTTCTCTCCGCTAACCTTCCCACTCTTTCTCCCTCATGTTATTTCTCTCTCTCTTCCTCTGTCTTTCTCTCAATCTCCCTCTCTCTCTTCCTCTCCTTTTCTCGCACTCCGTCTTATCTATCTCTCTCCCTTTGTTTTCCCTCTCTAACTCTCTCTCTCTCTCTCCCTCCCTCCTACTCGATAGTCTCTATCCCTTCTCATGCATACTATCTCTCCCCCTTTCTCCCTCCCTCCCTCCCTCCCTTTCATATTCCCTCCCTCTTTTTCTCCCCCTATGCCTTTCATTTTCTCTTCCTCCCGTCGCTCTCCCTCTCTCTTTATCCCACTCACTTTGTCCTTCTCCCTCCCTCTCTTCTTATCTTGTTATATTAGTCTTACTCTCATTTTCTCTCTCCCTCTCCCTTTCTATCTTATTCTCTCTCCCACGCCCCTTTCGTCCCCCTCTCTCTACCTTTGTCTCTCTCTTTCTCCCCATATCCCTTTCATTTTCACATTCTCTCTTTTTAGCTTCGTCTCCCCCTCTCTCTCCATCTCCCTATCTCTCCCCTCTCACATTCTCTTTCCCTCCATCCATCTATGACCCTCTCTTGCATAACGTCTCTCTCCCTCCCTCACTCTCTTTCTCCTTCTCTCCCTCTATCTCTCAGCCCTCCCTCTCACTCTTCTTTCCCCTTTCTCTTTATTAATCTTTGTATCTCTCTCGATCTCTCTCTCTCCCTCTCTCTTTCTCTATCCTAATCTTTGTCTCTCCAACGGTCTCACTCTCTCTTTCTCCACCTCTCTATCTCCCCCTTTCTCTTCTTATATCCCCCTCTCTCTTTCACCTCACTCTCTCCTTCTCCTACTCTCCCTTCCTGCCATTCTCTCCCTCTCTCTTTGTCCTCGCAACTCTCTCTTCGTCTCTCTTTCTCCTTTTATCTCCCTTTATCTCTACCTCTCTCTTTCTCTCTCTTGCTTGCTCTCTCTCTTACCTCTACCTTTCCCTTTCTCCATTCTCTCCCTCTCTCTTTGTCCTCGCAACTCTCTCTTCGTCTCTCTTTCTCCTTTTATCTCCCTTTATCTCTACCTCTCTCTTTCTCTCTCTTGCTTGCTCTCTCTCTACCTCTACCTTTCCCTTTCTCCATCTCTCTCCCTCTCAATCTCTCACATTCTCTCCCCCTCACTTGAACACTGAACCTTGCACCTAAAACCCTAAAACTTAAAATCCTAAGACCTTTGAACTCTAGAACCTTGAACCGTGAACCATCAACCCTAAACCTTGAACTCTAAACCCTCAACATGGAACCCTAGAATCCTGAACCCTAGAACTATAAACCCTAACCTTGGAACCTTGAATCCAAGAACATTAAACCTTGGAACCCCAAACTTCAGCATGAAAACCTTGTAACTCTGAACCCCAAACCATAAACACTGAAACCCTGAACTTGTAAACTTGAACCCAAGATTACTAGAGGCCTTAAACTTTGGGACTTTGAACCCTAAATCCTTAAACCGTAGACTCTAGAACCCTGAAGCCAAAAAACCTAACGACCCTTTAATAGTTTAACCCTTAACCTTGATCAATTGAACTATGAACCCGTGAACCCTTTACTTTAAACATTTAAACCCTTAAACCCTAGAAACCTGAACCCTAAACCCTGAACCCTTGAAGGTTTCTCCTTGAATTAGGTTAATAACAATTTTTCGTAAGTTCAAGGATTTAACAATTTTATCTTCTTGATTTAGTTATCAATTCAATATGCAAGCCCAATCAACAATTATAAAAGTTGAAAGAGAGAGATATTAACACCGATTTGTTCTCTCGGTTCAACCAACACTAGCCTACATCTGTGCTTCAAGGTTTCTCCTTGAAGATCCTTCACTTGATTGATCTTATGGGTCTCAATCAAACCTTTACAAGTTGACTCTTTTTTATTAGAGGTTTCACCCCTTTACACAAATTTCTCAACAAGAATGCTTAAGAAGTTTGTGGTTTCTAAACTGACTCTCTCGATCACAAGAATGGTGATCAAAGATGAATACAAGGATGAGAGAGTAAGAGAGATATTTGAAAATAAATTTGGCAGAGTTTGGGCGTGTTTTTCTCTCTAAAAAATTGGCTCTTAAATTTGCTTGAAAAAATTGCTGCTAAAGATGAGCTTGCTTCATCCTTTTATAGTTTGCTGCCAAATTGGGTCGACACACGTTGTTGGGGTCGACATATGCACTATCCGTTAGACACAGCAAAGATATAACCATTGGAGATTTTTTGACACTTCAAATCTTTCCGTTCTTGCAGCGATCGACAAAACTGAAGTGTGAAATAGGTTAATAACAATTTTTCGTAAAGTTCAAGGATTTAA
>QAOC01004370.1:0-11704 GCA_003255005.1 Begonia fuchsioides
AAGTATTCTTGTGGTATGATTTTTGATCTTTTTTACCATTTGATCTTCTGAACTGAAGTATTAGTTAGAAACATGAGCTGCTGTTGTTCTAGATAAGTTATTAAAAATGGAAATTTGTAATCAAAACCAGAGAGTTGTTCAAAGGCTTTCCAATTTATAAATGATTTCACCGACGGGAAGATCCTCTGAATGCAAATCAATTTATTTGTTCTTGTTGTCCGAAATTGAAGTTCTTCTTTCTGGGATTTTAACCCCTCTCTCTCTCTCTCCACACTCTATTTTCTCTCTGCTACCAAGATTGTATAATGATCTGTATTTATTGACATTGTTTGGATTCAGATACAGGAGAAGAGATTTCAAGAAACTTGTAATAAACAACCTCTTCTTTACTCAGTATACTGAAGTTTGTTAATAAACTTCAGTATTCTTTTATCTAAATATTTATTTTTTGGATTTCCTTTGGCTTCTGCATTGAGTAGGGAGTGCGTGCAATTGTTCAAAATTGACATTTCATACCATTTTACCATTTTCACTGCAATTCTTATTGGTATTCAACTCATTGTGGTATGATTTCCCTTCTGCAGCCATTAGGATTTCATATTGATTAGGCACAATTGAAGCGAAGCGTGCTGGTTTGGATTATTAACCTGTATCCTAAATACATTTGTTCCTCTCTCTCTATTTGTCAGGTTTGGTCTTTACTAGTTTTTACTGAATTGAAAAGTAAATTATGTCTTCAAGTTAACAATATTTTTATTGTGGAGGAAGTGAAAAGTTTATTGGATTTTCTCTTCCCAGGATGAATATTACTATGAATGAGAACGCAAAACGACGCAAAGGTGAAAGTAAAGCATGGGATCACTTCACGAAGAAAGATTCTGAAAACGGAATAAGTAGAGCACACTGCAATTATTGTTCGATCACATATGCCTGTGATAGTGGATAAAATTTGAAAAGTATTGGGGGGATTACACTCAAATCAATCACTTCATGTACGTGGCTGTAGTGGTTGATCCACGTTTCAAATTAAAGTTTGTAAGACGTTGCCTCTTGAAATTGCATTCGCCAGAGCTGACCACTGAGATACTCATAGCGTTGGATGATACAATTAGACTGTTGTATGCTGAATATAAAGTACAATTACCAAGACCTATTGAAGTTGATGATGATTCGATGACTATAGTTGAAGATTTTGAGGTAGAATCTACCTTTAAGGCTGAAGTTAACAACGAAAATGATTTAAGTCAATCAAATGAAGTAGATCGTTATTTTTCAGCAAAACTCGAAAACTTCACTGATGACGGTGACTTATTGCATTGGTGGAAAATGCACACGTCGGAGTACCCTACTTTGAGTCGAATAGCGAGAGATGTTCTCGCTATTCCTATTTCAACAGTTGCATCGAAGTCGGCTTTCAGCTCTGGAGGTAGAGTTTTGGATCCTTTTCGGAGTTCTTTGGCTCCGAAGACGGTAGAAAGCATTATTTGTCTTCAAAGTTGGATTCGTGATTCCGATAGACAGCCTATTGTTTACGACTCATTAGAAGAAGTAACAGAATTCGAAACAGGTATAATAATTTTATGTTATTTAATAAATAATAAGTTTATTTATTTAAAATGAATTGTTCTAATGTAATTTTGTTTATTTGATGGTTAGCTTTGGTTGATATGATTGAGACGTCAAAGAAGTGATGATATTACTGATCCACCGTTTTGAACTTATGGCAATCATTTCTTCATTTGCATTTTGTGCAATGGATATTGTGGTGAATGTTATGATGCTGGATATTTTAGATGGATATTTTGTGCAATGGATATTGTGGTGAATTTTATGATGATGGATATTTTAGATGAATATTTTGTGCAATGGATATTGTGGTGCATGTTATGATGATGATGGATGTTATAGAGATTTTAGATAATCTATTTATTATGATGATGTTTGAATATTTTTCGTTGTNTTTTTATTTATAATAAATAACAAATATTCAAATAAACAACAACTACATCCATGTCACTTTAGGAAATCGAGTTATGTTAGATTTCACTTTATTATCATAATTTTTAAGTCAAACTTTAATTGATTTAATTAAATCGTAATTAATGGATTCAAATTTAAATAATTATTAATTTATTAAATTAGACAATTTAAACAATATTTATATTGCCCCGTAGCTATGACGTCACGAAATCAAAGTTGACTTTTGACTTTCCGGAAATGGACAAGACACGTCATTGCCAGCAGCTTAACATATTTATACCTATTTCAAAGGGATTAGAAAAATATTGAACGTTGAAATTCGACACGGTCATAGTTGTTAAGTATGTGTAGTGTAGATGTGGGTACATTTCATGTTACTTTTCATGGAAAAAATCATGAAATAATATGTGTGACAACCCATATTATTGAGGGTCCCGCCAATAATATGAATTACGTAATCAAATTCGGCTCGAGAAAAGTAAAGAATATCAGCTTATAATTAGAATTCTTTGGTCGAACTGATGAGACGTGTTTTCAAAACGAGACCACAAAAGAGTCGGTGCGAGTCTGGATGAGAAAAATAGATTGACGGAGCGAAGTCCCACGATAAATAATGTTACGTTTACTTTTAAATTTAAAATTTTAATATTATTTTCTAACTTAATACTCATTAACTAGATGTAAAAATCAAAACTTTATTTGTACCAATTATTTATTAGGGTTGACTTTATTGAATACGTTGAATATTTACAATATTTTCACTGATTAACTTGAACGAACTCTTCTAGCAATTAACATCTTAAATTTTTTTGATTTTTTATACAAAACTATAAACATTAATTTTTTAAACGGGAATTTATTGCTTGCAAGTCCTCATAGTTTATATTCTTTAAAATTAAGTACTTGAGTCAAGTTTAATATGTACACTTAGAAATTAAGCTAAAACTTAAAAATCAAGTATATAACTGAAATATCAAATTTGCAATTATTGATAGACGAATGAAGCGAGCGAGCAAGGCAGATTAAGATTGAAGATGGCTGACCAATGATAAAAAGGATTAAAATTTAACTCGCCGTCACGGGCATAACTCAGTTGGTTCAGAGGTGTTAGATTGAGTACAAGAGCCTAGGTTCGACGTCTGTGTTGTCCTAGTGTGGGAGTTGTTACCTCCAATGTTGAGATAGTTCCTTGAGATATCAGATAAATGTCTCTTATCTCTGGACCGCTGAATCACCGTGATTTAACCTCCTCACAAACTGTCAGACCGGGGTATTGAGGTCCTGAGGACGAGAGATTTCGCATTTTTTGGGTACAAGGATTAAAATTTAACTCGATGTATCAGTTGTTAAAAAAATTCAACGACGTGTCTAATGAAAAAAAATTCAAACGTTTAGATTGTTAGTGAAATTTACTATATTAATAATTATTAAAATAGTAAAATAAGAAATATTTTTGTGAAAGTAATTTTGTCTTTTTATGTATAATTTGATGGGACATGCATAAATAAAGTTGTGACGTAAAGAGCATGGCACTTAGACAATAACGTGTCATCCCCATTTTAAATAAACTAGCAAAAGAAGAGGAATTTTTTATTTTATTTATTTAATTTTGAAATCAAAACCTTGGTTAATTGAAGGGATAATTCTATATTAACCTTTTTATTTTATATTATTAAAATATATGCATGTGTGAGACAATGATTAGGGAAAGTAATTACAATTTTGAATTGTTTATTTTATTTATTTAATGAATTCATATAATATGATATTAATAATCGAAACAACTCGTAATTACAATTTATAAGGACTATCGAGACAAACACGATAAGAAGAATTTTAAAAAATGTTTATTCGTTTACATGCATTTCAAATTTAACATTGTTGTGGTTCATTGTCTCGTTATAGTCACTTAAAATCGTTAATTAATTAATAAATTACAAAAATTAATGTATTAATACGATTGTAAGAAGAATTATTTGATTTGTGACTAAATATAAGAGAATAAACGTAACATTAAATAATGACCAGATTAATTAATACAAAATAAACATAACATTACTCTTAAATAAAAAAGCAGTATTGACTATTACGTTCACTTTATTAGATTACTTGATAACATAACGTATAATTATTTATACAATTACAGCAATAAATCCATGAATATTTAATTAAATATATTATTTAAACCCATAATTATTTTATGTATTATAAAAATTTTAAATAACAGACTTTGTCGGCAAACATGCATGAGCAGTGCGTGTGTGGGCGTGTGACTGTTCGCGGCCAAACCTATGCACGAGCGTGGCTGCGCCCGTAGCGCTTGTCTTGATTTTGGCGTGGAGAGGGGCAACTTCAATTTAAAGCCCAAAAAACTTACTTATTTGGAACTCTACAAACTTAAATGCATAATTAGAGGTGCCACTGGTTGACTTTTAAGCACTTTAATATGCCCATTTTCACGCTATTTTCAAGTCGATCTATAAAAAAGATCACGACGTGTTGAAAGATTTAAATTTTGAATTTTCCAGAATCTAAAAATATATTTTGCTATAAACGATTCAACGAATTAATGAAAGTTCTAAATGGTATAGAGTGCTTCGTGCATCTGATGAATAATATTAAGTTTACTCCGTTGAAAAACTTGTTCAGAGTCAAACAATGATACATGCAATTAACATATGAAATTAAACATTTATAATTTTTGCAAAAATTATATCAACGTTAATAAGTTTTTCAAGAGAATAAAGTAACCTAAATTCTAATTAAAATCATGGGTCTTGACAATTTAAGCATTTAAGACCTTATCTTTTATTGAGAGTGAGCGAGAGTGGTGATGAGAGAGAGAGAAGTAGAGGGAGGGATAGAGAGAGATAGATAGAATATACTCCAAAACATTATACGAAAGCATAGTACAAGAAACAAAACGTGTTGATCAAACAATAATAACTAAAAAGTTAACAATTCTCACCTTGCTCTCCATATACGGCCAGAGACTTTAAGCTTAAGGTCATGGCTATGGCTGCCAGAGAAAAAGAGAGCCATATTCCTCTGAATTATAAGTCCATCTTGGCTTTCTCTCACTCTCTTATGGCTATCTCTGATACTCCTCGGAACCCCTTCCCATCTAAGTTTTCGGCCATTTCCGCCCACTTCTAAGCTATACCCGAAATGCTTTGCCTCGTCCACATCGCCCATGAATCGAACAAATGCCATGTAAACCGGGGCCTTTCCTAACCGGAAAGCTTCAAAGTGCAAGCAGAATTGATGGCCAAAGCAGTTAAAAACCTGCAAATAATAATGTTACTTCTACAATGGATGCATCTAAAAACTGTTTTATTCTACCTTTTTATTTTATATGTTGAGGTGTCAAACAATGATTGGTTCAATTACAATATAAATAATTTTTTAATACAATTTTGCATCACTCGATGAAAGACAAATGAACGTGTGCAGTAAAAAAAAAATCTTAGATTTACTTAATTTATAAACTAAAATCTTAAAACTAATCTCTCAAACAAACCATCAATACTTTGAACATTGCCAAACAATTTATCCATTAAATTTAACACATGCATAATTATGCCTTCCATTTTAGGAATTTTAGCTTACTTTTTAACATTTCAAGCATTTTTCAACCCAATTATGGAATTTAATCGTACATTCGAATAAAACTTGAAATAGTAATTGATGAAATCAACAGAGTTCGAAATAGCGCTATAAATGGTTTTAGGTTTCGGAAATCAGGTTAAAACATATCCTTAAATGCAAAATACGATATATATTGAGAAGAGAGGGCTGTGAAGAATTACCGTAAGCATCCAAGTAGCATTATCAACTTCCTCAGGATTGGATTTGACATATCTATGGTTAAACGAACACCCATCGTGCATATCGACTTTGTGATCGTCTTTGAGGTGCAAGACAAGGTAGGGAATATCTCCGGCAATGGAGCAGTCCTCTCCGGCATAGGGACACTTATACGGGCGATATTTACAACAATTCTCGTGTTTGAGCTTACTATACGAAGGAAATACATCATGACAGCCAAATAGTTGGTACCTGCATGGGACCTCCATCGACTCAGCTATTTTTTCGAGCGCTAAACATCGTATATTTCCAAGCTCATGGCGGCATGTCGGACAAGAGTTTTGAATTCTGGTCTTGCATTTGGAACATAGGGTGTGGCCGTTCAAACACTGAAAAAATAGGACATACACAAATGTTAACATATAATTGATAAATTACTAATAATCTCAAAAGTTTATCTTGTAGATAGAGAATAATCTGATAATTATATATTTCGTAACAATATAAAAGCTAAAAAATTATCAATTTGAGATTTTGACATTTGAGTTTGGTAAAATTATAAATTATCTCAAAATTTTAAATTTAAAAATTGAGTAATTATATATATTTTTTAATAATAATAACAATAACAACCCATAAACATAGATGGCCAGAAATTATCAATTATTTTTAAAGTTCAAGTTTATATGTGAAAGATAATTTAATAACTTTTATTCATTATCCTAATATTACTTGTTTTTTTGTTCATACATGTAAGTTATCTTTTTATGAGATTTTTTGTCTTTGTTGAAAATAGAACTTGAGATCTTTAAGTTTGATATCATGATAAATTATTAGCTATCCTTAAACTTTTGAGTTGAAGATAATTTAATTATTTATATTCATTTTCTTAACAGATGATATTAAGAAGTTCAATCAAGATCGGCTAAGCAGAAGCTGAAATAAGTTTCAAGGAGGATTAAGATATGAACCTGGTAAATTGGAGGATACATCAAGTTCATGCAAACAGGACATTCGAGCAACTCCTGAACTGCGTTGGCCGACGGTGATCCAACCGATCTGTTCATGATCTTTCCATACGGAGAGTTTCTTGAATCTACACTTGAACTTAGTAGTTCAGAATCAGGAGTCACTTGACTCACTTCATTGCAAAATCCACCTCCACCAGAGCTAAAAGGTTTCATCTTTTCCACTGTATCATAGTCCATTGCTCCAGATATAGAGCTTAAGGATGAATTCTCACTCTGTAGAATAGAATAACTCTTAAATATTGAAATATCTTCGAGACCTTTAACTTTTTATTCTATAAGACTTGTTTTGACAACAAAAATCATAAATTCAAATATCATCCCGCTTGCTTTTAGAAAAACAGAAGAGGCTGCCTAAAAATCATCATTCATAATAGACTTATTTAAGGGGATAAGTTAACGAATAGATGAAATCATAAACCAAAACCGAGGAAACCAGTTGAATAATTAGCTAATGAAGATGGCTATGAAAGAAATTTACAATAAAGCTAAAATTCAATAAACCATACCCAGTTGCAATTCTGAACCCAAATCGACTTTTCGAATAAATGCGTCAAATTTTGGATCAGAAAACATCCGAACCAAGAGCAATCTTTCAGGTCATTGGCAAACAAGGAAAGAAGAGCTAAAATGGGGAACACGAAGAATACCCAGATGAGATTCTGATCTGAACTGGCTGAACATTCAAATACGAGCCCAGTTCACCAAAATTAATTATATCATTTTCAGGACCAGAAAAGAGGCCAGAAGACAAGCAGAAAGCAAAGGAATGGAGCGGAGGCGCCCGCACATAGATTAGTGTTAAGTTTGTGGTAGAATTAGTACAAGAGTTAATGTTTGAAGCCAACGACGTAACTTCAAAGTTTAATATTCTAATGTTGAAATTGATCTATTTTAGTTTTTCACTTTTAAGCTACTTTCATCGTGATTAACCTCTCTTGTATCTCTCGTGAGCGTGGTGGATAGGGTTAGGTATTTCGAAGAGGAAGCTGAGGTGGAGCAAAGTCTCGTAAATCAGGCTCCGGATTACACGTGTCTGAGGCCTGATTTGCAAATATAAAAAAAAACGACCAAGAGAAACGATTTTGGATCATCCCCACAACTACAAAAGTGAGCAGCAGATTTGCCCACGTGTGGATGAAATATCGATGACTATCTGATGATACGACCACCCAATTTAAAACATGATTCAGTACATGTTGCTTCGTAGAATCACTTAAATCTCGTAAAGCGTCAGATTGCAATCCCTTCTAATTGCAGCAACCTAAATGCATTTTATTCTCAGTTCATTGCAATAGTTTTACATTGTTCACGGATCCTGTGTTGTCTCCTTTAAAAGTACGACAGTGTTGGCCCCTTTTCAGAGCTTAAGAAGGTGACATTTCCCGCACGCAAAGAGTTTGAAAATTTCAACTCATTTGTCTTCTTTTGGAAACAGAGCCGTTAAACAATTCCCAATTCTCTCATTTCAAAAAGAAGTGTAATCAAGTGCGGGAGAGTACACCATAGATGTTACCTGTTTGAAGATGATTGGGTTTTGGAGTCCATATAGATGTGATCTGGTTCATAGCATTCAACACCAGACAGAAAGTTGGCTCTTCGACTCTTCGAGCTTGAATGATATAGAGCCTATCTGTCAGGGACTTGTCAAGAAATGACATGTGTGAGTTAATGTCCACAATGAAAAAACAGAAGCAATAAATTTAAAATTTTATTATTTGATTCCGTTCTTATTGTTAAAGGGGTTAAAAACCAGTCTCCTGTGGGATAAAAAGTCCCATTTAGACATGAATTTAAAAAAAAAATTAATTTTAGGTTATTCCTGACTACAACAGTGACGATTCTATGCTTATGGTCCAAGCCCCTATAATACCAGCTCATCCTGAAGCTACTGCCTTGCCTCTCTGCCCCCTCTCTCCAACAGTGCCGACCTCTCCTCATGTCCAGGTCGATATGATCTCCCTCTCCCTGTTATTGCTTTTCTCGATACAGGTGCGGCCCAAAACCTTGTTAATCTTACCCTTATTCCTGCCCCTTTCCTCAAGTGCCATAAAAAACAGTTTACCACTGCTTCCAATCAAATTTTTACAACTTATTGGCGAACCGGCAGTGGTTGGATTTGAATCCTCAGATTTTTTAAAGGGAAGACGAACAAAAAAATCTGGATTGAGCCATAAAGGGTGTGAGCATTTCTGAACAAATTCTTGATGAGAATCAGCAAAACATGACTCAAATAACTGAAGCTGGTCAACTGGGGTTGAGGAAGCATTTAATTGGTAGAGGCGAAGAACATTGGTGTAAGGCTGGAAATGACTCTTATAGCGAATGTCAGTAGGTAGCATGCAGAGAACGTTTGACATTACGTCTGTATCAGACGTTTGAATAGTCTAAATGCATACCCAAATCAGATTATGTACCTAAAATTCTAGCCCAAGTTAAGTTTTTACCTCTGATTAAACTAAGTTTATGAACTATAATTAAGTGAAGTATTGAGCAATCACTGTTTGAATAAGCAATTAATTCTCTCTAGACATCCAGTCTGAGCACCCCATTTCATATCTTATGGTATTTCCATAGAATATGTAACAAAAGCAGTTAATTCTTAGGATAAAAACAGTTCTTGTTAGAAATTAATAGTTTTTGACGTCAGCAATAACGACAGCTGAGTAACAACTTTGGTTTCTTACGCAATAACAGTGTTTGATAACTTGTTCGCTAACGAAAAAACGAAATGTTTTTGAAAATTTTGAAACGTTTTTTTTAATACAAAGGGGTTTTTCAGGCGTGAAACTTGCTTATCTTATCAATATTTCTCTCTTTTAGCGCCAAAAAGATGACAAAAAGNTGATAACTTGTTCGCTAACGAAAAAACGAAATGTTTTTGAAAAATTTGATACGTTTTTTTTAATACAAAGGGGTTTTTCAGGCGTGAAACTTGCTTATCTTATCAATATTTGCCTCTTTTAGCGCCAAAAAGATGACAAAAAGAGTTGGAAATCCGTGGCAGTATGTCCAAACAAAGTAAAATTCAAGAACTTGAAAACTAAAACAAGGTTGGCTTCATTTTTCTTACCATCCACGCTTCATCTTCCTGCATCATCTTTATGCTTTTCCAACGATCGTCCTCTTCATTAATGGCTTCCTTTTGGTAAGATCATCTTTTAGCTTCGCTGCAATAACATTGCTACGCAAGATTAATCTCAGATTTTAACTACTTCTACGGGGAAAAGAATCAGACATTTCGTCGAACATCTAGCGTGTAGGTTATTAGTGACTTGTAGCCCTATTCTACTAGCTTCTTATAAGATGAAACTCTTCGATTATATATAGATTATCATCTTCGATTATGCATAGATTATCGGGAGTCATTTTCCTCATAAACGAATTTCAAATTCGAATCCCTAAATCAAGCGGTGTGGTGCAAGAAATGGCAGAAGAGACTACCTGGATCTCATTCGGCGACATTTCAATAAAGCTCGCCATTTTTGGCGCAATTCAAGCTCTGGTTTATCTCATTCTCTCCAATTCATCCACCGTCTTCTCCAAAAAAAGCAAGATGTCGTCGGCGAGCTTCAAACGAGCTCCTTCGGCCAATTTCAATCTCATTTTAGAAGCCATCTCGGAGTAGAGAATCACAATCTCTGATCAAAACTACTTACCGCAAAATTGCTACGTTGCAATTATTTTTTATTAGACTATTAAAATAAGTGTTGGTAGACAGCTGAAGCATATGGGGGATGTAGCTCAGATGGTAGAGCGCTCGCTTAGCATGCGAGAGGTACGGGGATAGATACACCGCATTTCCATTTTTTTCCTTTGCTACCGAAATCCAATCGAACGGTTCTCTTTTGTCTCACATCCAAATCATGCGGTTGTGATTGGTCCATCTCCATATTTTCTCTCACTAGTTTTTTCTTTAATCGAGAAATCCAATCGAACGGTTCTTTTCTCATAATCCGAATGTGCGGTTCTGATTGAACATCTCCATAATTTTCACAATAATTTTTTCCGTTATCGACAAATCCAATCTAATGGTTCTACTTTGTCCGATAATCCATCCAAAACGTGTGGTTCTGATTGGTCGCTCTCATTATCCATCCAAATCGTGTGGTTCTGATTGGTCGCTTTCATAAGCTTTGCTCAGTTTTCACCCAGCACGCCCAAGTAAAGCGCAAGCGGATCAGCAGGGTAAAAGTTGACTTTACGCTCTCTCTCTCTCTCTCTCTCTCTCTCTCTCTAAATCCCGAGAGTAAAAACAAGGCTCTTTTTTTTGGGAAGGCTCAAAAGTGAATACAGATTCATGGGGTTGGGTGAGAAATTATTCATATCCATCTAGGGGAGGTTCCTCGGTATTACCAACTCAGGCGAAGAACGAGCTTTTGTTCCTTTTCTTTCTTTTTTTCTTTCTTGATTATCAAAAACAAAATGAGTTCATCGACGACTCTGCGGAAGATTCAGGTGGTCTCTCCGGTTCCTGCAGATATTGACATTGCCAATTCTGTGGAGCCTCTGCATATTTCTGAGATTGCGAAAGAACTCAATCTAAGCCCCACCCACTACGATCTTTACGGCAAATACAAAGCTAAGGTGATTTTAAGCATTTTGACTTCAGATCTCTTTCTGTTTGGCTTGGATTTTGAGAATATTAATGATAAGAAACTCAGATTTGAATTAATACTCTTTTTTCGCTAGATTTGCATCATTGTATTTCATTAGGGGATACTATTTGTTATTATTGATGGTTTTTATAAGTGACTTCTGCCCTATTTATTTATTACAACGTTGTATGGATGTTCATTAACTGTGTGGTTTTGTGATTTTTAAGGTTTTGTTGTCGGCACTCGATGAACTTGAAGGATCTGCTGATGGGTATTACGTGGTGGTTGGAG
>QAOC01004374.1:4596-15725 GCA_003255005.1 Begonia fuchsioides
GAAGTGAGCTCGGTAAGCAACATGGTTCTTCTTGAAAGTGCATCGGCCACCACATTCACTTCACCCTTCTTGTACTTTATAATATAAGGAAATCTCTCAAGAAACTCCACCCATTTTGCATGGCTCTTGCTGAGCTTCCCTTGGCTTTTAATGTGCTTCAATGCTTGGTGATCCGTGTGTATAATGAACTCCTTAGGAAGGAGATAATGCTGCCAAACTTAAATGGTTCTTATCAAAGCATACATCTCCTTATCATAAGTGGAGTAATTCAAGGCTGCCCCCCACCACCCCCCCTCTTCAACTTTTCACTAAAGTAGGCCACGGGCCTCCCTTCTTGCCTGAGAACCGCTCCTATGCCGAGGGCCGAGGCATCACAATCCACTTCAAAGACCTTATGAAAATCCGGGAGCACTAAGAGAGAAGCATTGCAAAGAGCCTCCTTGATTCGGTCAAAGCTAGCTTGGCACACCGGGGTCCATTCAAATTCTTTCCCCTTTTTGGTGCAATCCGTGAGGGGAGCAACAATGCTACTAAACCCCTTGATGAACTTCCGGTAGAATGAAGCAAGGCCATGGAAACTCCTAATGTCCGCAACACACTTAGGGGTCGGCCATTCCCGAATTGCTTCTAGCTTGCTTTGATCAACTTCTATTCCATTCTTGGACAAAATGAAGCCGAGGAAATGCACTATTTCTTGTACAAAGGAGCATTTCTTCAAATAACCAAACAAATGAGCCTGCCTAAGTGCATCAAATAGTATACAAAGGTGTCCCAAGTGATCCAGATACTGTGCACTATAGACTAATATATCATCAAAGTATAATATCACAAACTTTCCCAAGTAATCTTTCAGCACATGGTTCATTAAACGCATAAAAGTGCTAGGGCCATTAGATAGCCCAAATGGCATAACTAACCATTCATAAAGTCCATACTTGGTTTTGAAGGCAGTTTTCCACTCATCTCCTTCTAGCATCCTTATTTGATGATAACCGCTCTTTAGATCAATTTTTGAGAAGTAGGTAGCACCACTTAGCTCATCCAATAAGTCCTCCAGCCGTGGTATGAGAAACCGATACTTAATAGTAATTTGGTTGATTGCACGGCTGTCAATGCACATCCGAGAGGAGCCATCCTTCTTTGGCACCAAAAGGGTTGGCACCGCACAAGGACTTAATGACTCTCGGATGTACCCTTTCTCCAAGAGCTCTTGCACTTGATCGTCGAGCTCTTTAGCCTCCTCGGGATTCATTCTATATGCTGGCCGATTTGGTAGAACCACCCCGGGTTGAAGATCAATCTGATGCTCTATCCCACGGATTGGTGGTAGACCGGTTGGCAACTCTTCGGGGAAGACATCATCATACTCTTCTAGGAGGGCTAAGACTTCTTCCGGAGCCCCTCCTATCTCTTCCATTCTTTCTCGAAAAAGAATCAACACAATTGGAGCCACTTGTGATAATTCCCGAGAGAGTTCCTTTTTGTTGATGAATAGCACCTTCTTGGAGGAGTTTTCTCTTTTTGCCCTCTCATCTTTAGCTACATCCGAGGGTGTCAAAGGTGCTAATTTAATGTTCCGGTTCTCCCATTTGAATGAATACTCATTGGTTAATCCATCATGCATGGTGTGGCGGTCAAATTGCCACGGCCTCCCTAGGAGAAGGTGGCTTGCATCCATTGGCAGCACATCACACATCACAGCATCCTTATATCCCCCAATGGAGAACTCAATCCGTGCACGCTTGGTCACCTTTAGGTCTCCTTCATCACTTAGCCATCGGAGCCGATAAGGGTGGGGATGCTCCTCGGTTTGGAGTTGAAGTTTCTCAATTAGTTCGGAGGATGCTACATTAGTGCAACTCCCTCCATCAATGATTAGGGAGCACACTTTATCTTTGATGAGGCAACGGCTATGGAAGATATTTTCCCTTTGGATAGCCTCGGGTTGGCCATTGATAGTGAGGGCCCTTCGGATCACCATGAGGAGGGGGCCTTCTTGTGCTCGGCACACTTCCTCTAAAGGCTCGGCCACTTGTTCTTCTTCCTCTTCCATCGACTCATCTTCACTAACAACTTCTCCACTACTCTCTAAGAGTACCATCACCCTCTTATTAGGACATTGTGCAGCAATATGTCCCAATCCAAGGCACTTAAAACATTTGATGTCCCTTGACTGTGGCTTGTTGGTATCTTCAATTGGATTAGTGGAAGCATCTTTCTTTTGGTTGATAAGGGTAGTTGTCTTGCCTCGGAGGTGGTTTGTAAGGAGTGTTGTAGGTCGGTGTAGGCTTCACAACACTTTTCTTGCCCTTCTTTTTTTGTTTCCTTGTTTAAGACCAACAATTCCAATGATCTATCCCCATCACGATGAAATTTCATAGATTACTCGGGTCTGTCGGCCAAGGCTATATACTTGTTGAATACATCAGTGTAGCGCATAGCTAGTTAGCAGGCTGAGGTCTCGTTCGTTAAAAGAATTAACCAGACAAATCACTCCACCAATTGAGAATGACCATGCACCACCACCCATAGAATCAAGAATGACCCTATCGTAATCTCGAGCTAGGGCTGCTTACAGTCATCCTTGGCTCGTCATGGGGAATTTTAACTCCATTTTGAGCCCTTCTGAGAGAATAGGTGGGGTTGCTGCTTAAATCTTGGCCTCTCGGATCTCCCCTCCTCCGGGCTAAAATTTACTTGGTCCAATAACAAGAATTGGTCCAAGCTAGACAGGTCCTTGGTTGATGATCTTTGGCAATGCTCCCAGCCCAATTCCACCTCCCTCTTCCTCCCTCCTGGCCTCTCCGATCACTCCCCTTGTTTGGTGCATATTCACGGCTTTTCTCCCCCTAAGAAATCAAACTGGAAATTCTTCAATATGTGGACTGCTCACCCAAATTTCCTTCAAATTGTTAATGATTCGTGGTGCCTCTCTTCGAAAGGCTCCAATCAGTTTCAGCTTAAGGCCAAACTTCTCCGTTTGAAACCTATGCTCAAGGAGTTAAACCTCAAGCATTTCTCTCATATCTCCTCTAGAGCTGATCGCGCAAAATCTGAGCTCAAGGATGCACAATCCCTTTTGGACTCTTCTCCCAGTAATAGAGATTTGGCTGAAAAAATCCCCAATTTGAGAAAGCAAGCTTCTCTCCTTGCCTCGGCTGACAAGCATTTTTATCAACAAAAAGCCAAAAGCAAATACATTCTAGAAAGTGACAAGTGTTCCAAATTCTTCCATGCAATTGTTAAGAAGAATCACAAGAGAAACTTCATTCCTTCCATTACTAAGCAAAATGGCCTCCTCTCGGATTCAATAGATCAAGTCCACGAGGAATTCGTGCAATACTACAAGAATCTCCTCGGCAGCCCATGTGTCCTTCCTAATCCCAATCCAAATATCATTCGTAATGGTCCTATTCCTTTGGATTCTGATCGTAAATTACTCACGGACCCAATTACAATGTCTGAAATTCAGCAAGCTCTCTTCGACATTGACAATGATAAGTCTCCCGGGCCTGATGGATATACTTCAAAGTTTTTCAAAGACACTTGGTCTATTACCGGGGAACTATTCTCCAAAGCCGTCTTGGAATTCTTCTCGTCCTCCTTGCTCCTCAATCAATGGAATCATACGATTATAGCCCTTATTCCAAAATCCAAATCATCTCCCTCGGTCAAAGATTTTCGCCACATCTCTTGCTGTTCTGTTTTTTATAAAGTGATCTCCAAGATCCTTGCTAGTAGAATCTCCAAACCCCTTCATCGATTGATTCACCCATGCCAAGCAGCCTTCATCAAACGCAGATCTATCACGGAAAACATCCTTTTGATGCAAGAGCTCATGAGAAAATATAATGAAAAAAAGGCCTCCCCGAGATGTATCTACAAAGCCGATCTCTCCAAAGCCTTCGACTCGGTTAATTGGTCTTTCCTTACGAAGGTCGTGGGTTGGTCCATGATCGGCCATGGTGGTCCTCCGTGGGCTTTCGCTCATGCGTCGAGTTCTCTTCCTCTTGGGCTGGCTATCCTTCCTCTTCTAAGGCTAAAAGCTTGCTGAAAGGAAATCTTCTAAGCGTGACCAAAAATAGAGCCCATGGTTGAACACTTGATCCAAAGGGTTTGGACCGTGTGATCACCCATGTCGGTCACGTGTTGCCCGGTGCCGAAGCCCTAGTGGACTTTGGCGGGGCCGACGACCGGGGTCGTCAGGTGATTTTCGTGGGGCAGATCTCGGTCACAAGCCTCGGTTGCGTCGTGGGTCGGGCTGCCGGGTGCGCCGTGTCTGGGTGCGTCACGCGTCTTGGCTGTGTCATGGGCCGGGCTGCTGGATATGCTGTGTCCGGGTACAGTCGGACAAGGCCCGGTGTACGCGTCGGGCGAGCACCAAGTAACAGAGTGCTTGGGCCGTTCCCGATCATGCTCGGTCGGTATGTCCGAGGCTAAGAGGCCTGCAAAATGAGCAACTAAGTTAGAAAAATCACCAGTGCTCGTCGGGATTACGTATGTGGCCGTGGTGGTGTTCGTGATGTGCTCCGATTGCACATCATGGCCGCACCTCGAGCGCGCGTGCCGCATCATGGGCACACCCCCAAACGTGCGGTCCGCGCCATAGCCGCACCCTTCAGCGCGCGCGCAGGGCCTGATGTACAATGGGACTCCACCCCATTGGGCCGAGAGTTTTATGCTAACTTAGTTGTTTATTTTGTAGGAAACATAACCTCGGAGACACCCACGGAAGACGACCAAGAGAGGCCCAAGACGTCCATCACATGGCTGGACATGAACGTGACCGAACACGCCGGGCCGGACATGGCGGCCCATGACGCGGAGCGCAGAGCCATGGCTGCACCTCGAGAACGCGCCGCACCATGGCCGCACCCTTCAGCGCGCGCGCCGCGCCATTGCCTGATGTGCAACCGGAGTGCACCACCGATCAAGCCCCAATGAGAGTGGATGATTTCACTAACTTAGTTGCTCATTTTGTAGGGAATTTAGCCTCGGAAACACCTTCCGAGGCAGATCGAGAGCAACGAAAGGTTGTGCTCAATTGATGTTCGAGCACTCCCGGCCACGACACACCCGACGCACACCCGACACACACCCCCTCAATCATGTCCCGACGACCAGCGGAGAATCGACCGTCGACATTGCTGAAATCCTTTAGGATTTCAGTGCAACGGAATAAGTGACCGCCGTGGGAGAACGCTCGATCCATTTCTCAACAGAATAAGGTTCAATGGACTTCACGCGATGTGGTAGGAATGGAACCCGCCCACTTTGTCGCGATCCGAACACTTCACCGGACCATTCAATCGGTAGGAGCGACGGGCTGTGTGTACAAAGGGCAGGGACATAGTCAACGCGAGCTGATGACTCGCGCTTACTAGGAATTACTCTTTTAAGACCAACAATTGCAATGATCTATCCCCATCATGATGAAGTTTCAAAGATTACCCGGGTCTGTCGGCCAAGGCTATATACTCGTTGAATACATAAGTGTAGCCTGTGTGCGGCCCATAACATCCAAGGGCATCATAGACCTATTATTGCCTCAAACTTCCTTGGCCTAAGCAGCCATAGTCCTTCTAAGAAGCTGGCAGCGGAGGGTCACCTCCGCATAGCTAGTTAGCAGACTGAGGTCTCGTTCGTTAACAGAATTAACCAAACAAATCGCTCCACCAACTAAGAACGGCCATGCACCATCACCCATAGAATCAAGTACTTATCAAAAAAAAAAAAAAAAAAAAAAAAAAAAAAAAAAAGCTCTTAGTCAAGGTTAGGAGAGAGAATTTTCTCCCTGGTTAGGCAATTTTTGGCCGAATTTTTTCGTCCAACACTCGTTCGTTCCAGTGCCTTGATGCTGATTTCTTTCCCAGATTCGTTTCTTCTCAACGATTTTCGTGGTGTTACTCCACCAAATCTTGTTTCGTCCGGCTCTCCTCTCCACGCTGAACCCATTTTTGCTGTTGTTGACCCTCGGTTTCTTGAGACGCTATTCTGTTTCGGCTGGACAGAGTTCTTCGTTTCTCGCCGGCGACGGCTCCTGGTCATTGTCGGACTGATTTCCTTCCTTCCCTGTTTGTCTCTTGTTGGTCTCGCTGGTTGAAACCCGATTTTGGTCGCCTGTGCCCTAAATCGAAACTCCCCCGCATTTCTATTTTAGTCACATTTTTGTCCCAAATTTGCCGTCGTCTGCTTCTAGCCGAAATCATCCTTCCTTTAGCCGATTGAATTGAGCCAAAAGAAATTTTTTGTTTCTCGGTCCCGGAAATTTAGCCGCTTCAGGCAGAATATTGCCATTTTCAGAGAATAATAGTCGTTTCTGGCAGCCGGAATTCGTCTCCGGGCTACTGTTCCTTAAACTTTTGCTGTTTTTCCCCTCCTCATTGACCACAAACCCCTCCACCATTTGCGTTTCAGTCTCCAGAATTAGTCTCCGGAAATTTTCTGTTTCTCTGGAATTCGTTTCAGTCATTTTAATGGCAAAAAACCGAGATCAAAGGCGTCCCTGTTTGGCCCCACCGGTAATGCTTCCAAGTCCCCCCACGCTACTGACGATGATGGCCTTCTGCCCACCTTCCCCTGCACCAGAGAACCGTCGCCCCTCTGTTTCTCCGGCTGAAGGTAAGGCAGGTATCGTCGCTCCTCCCTCTGGTTCTTCTATGAATTCGACAGAAATACATAATATTGTGGCCGAAAATACTGTGATAAGTAGGCCTGGATTAATTGCAGGCGAATCCCCCTCAGCCCCCCTGAAAAATCTCTTCCTCCCGTCACCAAAAAACCTGCCCACATCCTGTTTGAGGAAATGCTTGAGAGAGTGGCCACAACACGAAACCCATCCATTTCCTACGTTGATATGGTTAAAAATAGCCGCAATCAAGGTCAAGGTCACCAATTATCTTTTGATCCTAACATGGTGGATGTCATCCCCCTCTCGGCCGACGACCTTTTGGATGTAGAAAGCAACCTAGGATATACTCTAGTCGAATATTTTCCAAATAGGCATCCGGGTAAAGAAGGCCTTAAACGTATTGTTGATGGTTGGAAATCAAATGTAAAAGTCATTCCCAACACTAACGGGTGGATTTCCTTCATTTTTCAATTGGACATGGATCGGGAAAATGTCCTATGCCGAGGCCCTTACTCCATCTATGGCCAACCACTTCTCCTTAAGAAACTCCCCCCTTGGTTTGATTTTGGAATTGATGAAATTAGCACCATTCCCATTTGGGTTAATTTCCACAATCTCCCCCTAGAGTGCTGGTCTGAAAAGTCCCTCAGCAAAATCTCTTCAAGAATCGGCAAACCTTTGATGACGGACCTTCTAACCAAGTCCTTAGGCCGGCTTGGCTATGCGAGGGTTCTAATTGAATTTGACATTTCAAAAGAGTTTATTAGGGAGATCAAAATAAGCACTCCAAAAGGAAATATCATCTCTCAAGCGGTTCATTATGAAACTGAACTTGATTTCTGCTCCTCCTGCTCTACCATAGGCCATAAACCGAGTCCTGCAAACATAACCTTGCCCCCCAAATCCCACTTGCTCCTGCTCCTTATAAAGTGAGCTCTGCCCCTCATTCCCCCCCTCCCTCCCCTCGGACTAATGTTGAGATTGGATCATCAGATGATGACTCGGATACTATCAAAGAATCCAAAGGTCTCCCTCATCCTGATTGCTCCTTTGTTGGACAATCTTCTTCCTTTATCTCCTCGGATGATAAAGATTATTTTGATTCCAAATCCCTAGACTCCATTCCCGATTCCAGCATTCCTTTCACTAGAATGTCTAGCCGATTACAAGTTAAAGATTCAATTCCAACTTCCAAAGTCTTGGACAAGTGTCCCACCTCTTCGAAAAAAGACATTCTCAGGGCTAGCTAGTTAGCGGGCTGAGGTCTCGTTCGTTAACAGAATTAACCAGACAAATCGCTCCACCAACTAAGAACGACCATGCACCACCACCCATAGATTTTTTGAGTCCTCTCACGTTCACCCGGGGCTGATTGCTGATGGTATTGAGCGTAAGGTTTATAAAATTCTTTTCCTAGCCTACCCCGCCCTCTCTTCAAGCATTGAATGTACCCCCTCCCCGGACGTTCTTCCCTTGATTCAATGTTAAGTTGGTTTTGCTTCTGCTTCACTTCTATGGTCTTTATATTTTGGTTTTCTGCTCTTAGGGCAGGTTGTTCTATCTGCCTTGGTCTTTTGTAGTCTTCTAGCTTTTGTTGCTTCGATTGCATTTGCTGATTTGGCTGTCCCGGTCTCCTCCCGGGTCCCTCCAATTCTTTTGGTTGTTATTTCTGGCTACCCCGAGTTTTGTTGGATGAGTCTCCATCTTGTGGTTTCCTCCTCTTTTCTCGGGCCCCATATGTTTCTCTCTTCTCCCTTTTCTATTCATACACTTACTTATCAAAAAAAAAAAAAAGAAAGAGCCTGCCGTAATCTCGAGCCAGGGCTGCTTACAGTCATCATTGGCTCTTCATGGGATTTTAACTCCATTTTGAGCCCTTCTGAGAGAATAGGTGGGGTTGCTGCTAATCCTAGGGAATGCTGCTTAAATCTTGGCCTCTCGGATCTCCCCTCCTACGGGCAAAAATTCACTTGGTCTAATAACAAGATTTGGTCCAAGCTAGATAGGGCCTCGGTTGATGATCTTTGGCAATGCTCCCAGCCCAATTCCACCTCCCTCCTGGCCTCTCCTGTCACTCCCCTTGTCTGGTGCATATTCACAGCTTTTCTCCACATAAGAAATCAAACTGGAAATTGTTCAATATGTGGACTGCTCACCCAAATTTCCTTCAAATTGTTAATGATTCGTGGTGCCTCCCTTCAAAAGGCTCCAATCAGTTTCAGCTTAAGGCCAAACTTCTCCGTTTGAAACCTATGCTCAAGGAGTTAAACCTCAAGCATTTCTCTCATATCTCCTCTAGAGCTGATCGCGCAAAATCTGAGCTCAAGGATGCACAATCCCTTTTGGACTCTTCTCCCAGTAATAGAAATTTGGCTGAAAAAATCCCCAATTTGAGAAAGCAAGCTTCTCTCCTTGCCTCGGCTGACAAGCATTTTTATCAACAAAAAGCCAAAAGCAAATACATTCTAGAAAGTGACAAGTGTTCCAAATTCTTCCATGCAATTGTTAAGAAGAATCACAAGAGAAACTTCATTCCTTCCATTACTAAGCAAAATGGCCTCCTCTCGGATTCAATAGATCAAGTCCACGAGGAATTCGTGCAATACTACAAGAATCTCCTCGGCAGCCCATGTGTCCTTCCTAATCCCAATCCAAATATCATTCGTAATGGTCCTATTCTTTTGGATTCTAATCGTAAATTACTCACGGACCCAATTACAATGTCCGAAATTCAGCAAGCTCTCTTCGACATTGACAATGATAAGTCTCCCGGACCCGATGGATATACTTCAAAGTTTTTCAAAGACACTTGGTCTATTACCGGGGAACTATTCTCCAAAGTCGTCTTGGAATTCTTCTCGTCCTCCTTGCTCCTCAATCAATGGAATCATACGATTATAGCCCTTATTCCAAAATCTCAATCATCTCCCTCGGTCAAAGATTTTTGCCCCATCTCTTGCTGTTCTGTTTTTTATAAAGTGATCTCCAAGATCCTTGCTAGTAGAATCTCCAAACCCCTGAATACGACCCACTACTCGAAAAAATGAGGCTATATTTGGAAATTTTGAATGTCAAAAGCCTTTCACTAGCTGGAAGAATCAAGCTCATCAAATCGATCTTTCAGGGGGTCGAGTGCTTTTGGCTTTCTATTTTTGCGTTACCTGCCGCTAATCGTGCCAAGCTAACTAAACTGTGCAGATCTTTCCTTAGGGTGAAATCATATGTCAATGTTGCTTGGCCGACATGCTGCCTCCCCAAAGATGAGGGCGGCCTTGGTCTGAAAGACCTTGACTCGTGGAACTCGGCTCTATTAGCCAAAATCCTATGGAGCATCCACCAGAAAAAGGACAGCCTATGGATTTGATGGATCCACCACTTCTACGTAAAAAAATGCTTCCTTTTGGGCCTGGTCCTCGGGATACCGTGGATCCTCGCTCATCAAAAAGATCCTCAGTATCAGATCGTCCATCCTCCACAAGGCTGGATCTGAAGAAAAAGTCGAGCAACAACTGGCCTTGTGGGCTACAAACATGAAGTCGTCCAAAATCTACGACTACTTCAGGCAGACTACCCCTCCAAGCTCATCTTCAAAACCATTTGGAAATATAACCATGCCCCAAGCTCATCATCCCGTTATGGCTTGTATTTCACGACAGACTTCCCACAAAAGACTAGCTGTCTTTTCTAGAAATGGATGGCATGTGTGCCTTATGCGGTCACCACCCAGAATCATCCAAGCACATTTTCTTCGAATGCAGCTTCTCATCCGAATTCTGGTACATCGTCAAAGAAAGATTCGGTATCCATAGGCGGCTAACTACTATCTTTGGTTGGCGCACAACGCACGCTGTTTTGACAAGACTTTCCAACAACCATCTCAACTCGCAGCATCTATCTAGAGGAAAGTTCATAAGATCCTTTTCCAAATTTGTCCAGCACTTGCAGAGAATTTGGAATCTTCTGTGGCTTAGTTTGCCAAACTGTTTTGCATTCCCGGTGCTGATATGACCTGTTGTATGTTGTGTGTTCGGTTGTGGCCGTTGGGCTGGCCCCTCAAAACAAGGGTTCTGCCCCCGGCCACAAACACGAGCTGTTGGGCTAGCCCCTCAAAACAAGTAACATACGTTTAGAAATAAATTGGTTTTCTTCTACACGATGTACAAGTAACAAGTAACAAGTTTTCGCTGTTTTTCACATTTCTATCACATTTTATCATAATTAACTTTCGAGCACCAAATTGATTAAATCGTCACATACAATACATGAACATAACCATATTGATATAACTATCCAAAAGATGTCTTAACCTCAGTCTTGAATGCTTTTTTAGAAGAAAAAACATATTTATATCAAATAACAATTTTGAAGGACAATAACTTAGTATAATTTTATGTTTAACTTATCATTCTATTTGTTTTAATAATTTATTTTTTTAAGTCATCATTTTAATTATATCATTCGTTACTTGATCTTTAGTTACATATTATAACTGAGCTTC
>QAOC01004380.1:0-17165 GCA_003255005.1 Begonia fuchsioides
TTCATGTTTATTTTTAAAAATAGATTTAAAGAATGGATATTATCAAATACGGATTAAAGAAGGTGATGAATGGAAAATCGCTTATAAAACTAAGTACGGTCTCTATGAGTGGTTAGTGATGCTGTTTGGATTATCTAATGCACCAAGTACTTTTATGAGATTAATGAATCTTGTGCTGAGAGATTTATTGGAAAATTTGTTGTTGTATACTTTGATGATATATTAATATATAGCAAAACCTTAGATGCACATGTTGAACATTTGAATTCTGTTTTTATTGCTTTACGAGAAAATCAACTTTATGCTAACTTGAAGAAGTGCACTTTTTGCATGGATTCAGTAGTTTTTCTTCGTTCTGTTGTAGGATCAAAAGAATTTTGATGGATCAAGAGAAGGTCAAGGCGATTCAAGAGTGGCCGAGACCAAATTATGAAAGTGAGGTTAGGAGTTTTCACAGATTTGCATGTTTTTATAGAAGGTTTGTTCAAGATTTTAGTACTATCGTGGCACAATGGAAAGATCTTGTTAGAAAGCATGCTGAATTTAAATGGACCAAAATACATGAACAGGCTTTCATGCTTCTAAAAGATAACTTACTAGTGCACTATTACTTGTGTTACCTAATTTTGATAAAGTATTTGAAATTGAATGTGATGCCTCAAGAAAAGGTATTGGTAGTGTTTTGATGCAGGATTCCAAGTCATTTGCTGAATTTAGTGAAAAGCTTAATGGAGCTGCTTTAAATTATCCAACATATGACAAGGAGTTGTGATGTGCCACGGATTAGCACATCTAGAAGCGGAAGCAAGCTATTTTCTAATGAGTTTGTTGATTTTGTAGGAAGCTTGTTTTATAAAGGTTTAATCAAGAAGCCAAAGATGAAGGCCATGGTGAGCCCTAGTTGTCAAGTGGGGTTGATGCATTTCATGGGCCAACCACACTTGATGAAGGAAGAGGAGATCACATTAAGGTGGCCCCAAATCACAAAAACATGAAGGGGAAAGCATGTTTTCCTTTTGACAACTTTGTGTAATAATTTAGTTAGTTTTATGTAATAATTAGGAGGATAATTAGTAGCTTAAATTTGTCCACATGTAAGGGTACTTAGAGTACCCGTGGCATGGAAGGGTGATGAAAACATCCATGGTGATGAAAACAACATTTCTGGTTTTGGCCCAAGCTGACCTTCGAGGCTTGTGCAGCCGTTTCGACCACCTTCCGGACCTGTTTTGGACAAACGTGCTTCTACAAAAATGTGGCCCACATCTTAAGGTTTCCAGCATGGGGAAGAACATAAACTTTGGACAACAAGTGCCAAGCCAACGATCGCCATTACAGAGGCCTCCAGAAGATGGAGCGGCCCAAGAGCATCCAACCCA
The DNA here is from genome assembly GCA_003255005.1 of Begonia fuchsioides. Classification (NCBI taxonomy): domain Eukaryota; kingdom Viridiplantae; phylum Streptophyta; class Magnoliopsida; order Cucurbitales; family Begoniaceae; genus Begonia; species Begonia fuchsioides. The sequence continues at coordinate 1,380 of QAOC01004380.1, forward strand.
TGGTGGCTGATCCATGGCCATGTTTGGCCCCAACGGAAAGGAAGGCTGAATTTCATCTTTGTCCTTCATGGGAGCAGCAGCTAGCAGCCCATGGAAGTGCCCAACCATTAGCCCAAAAGATACAAGTGTTCAAGTCCATTTGATTATGGACATTCCATCATCGGTTTGGCCCATCTATTAGGTTTTTGGTTTTTCGTGAAAACCATGCAAGCTCCTTACTATTTTTTTGTTGTAAGTTAATTACGTGGCTGCAAGTGGGAGATCCTTAGGAAGCCTTAGGGGATGGGTTTTACCTTCGCTTAGTGACCATCACTCTTGTGGTGATGAAAGTCAAGGGTGGGCCCCATTTACCATACCTTGTTGTTGGTTTAGCACTTAGGATTATAGGTGATAATCATATGCCTTTTGTAGCTCGTGGGAAGGAGGGTTTTTACCCTTCCTTTCTCAGCATTGACAGATTAGAAAATGTTGAATGTCGAAGCTTGAAGCTCTCCCATTTTCTCTCACGGCAAAGCAATTCAAAGGTGAGTAATATCCTTTGATTTTTGGTTTGTAAGGGTGTTGGTGTCTTAGCTAGAGTCACTAAGCCTTATTCCAACCTCCCTTCCTCACTTGTTTAGGATCAAAGGTGAGTTTGGAAACCCCATAGCTCTCATGCCGTTGTTGTTTCCAATTGTGAATGTTTGAGTGTTGTTCGCTGCCCTTGTCATCTACCCGAGTGGTTTTAGTGCAACAAAAGTCCACTCCGTATCATTTTCTGTTTCCCATGAACAAAAGCCCTAAATTTTTGGCTGTGAGTTCCACTTTCCTGTCCTGAAACTTCTGTTCTTCTATTTTATCCACAGGCCCTCCCCATCAAAGTTGTGCATGTGTTTTTCCACTGCCTCCTACCCGAATTCCTGAAATCGGGTAATTCTGTCCATCCATTTTCAATCCCTCATATCTTTTAATCTAACCGTGCTTTTTCCCTCAAACCACTTGCATTTTCTTCCCCTTTCATTGGAGTTAGTTTCTACCAATTTCCACCTTCCCAGATTTCCTGCATTGGAAGTTGTGCAGAAGTCTTTCCATATCCCCTGCACTGTTTTCTTGTTTGTGTCTGTTTTGTACACCCAAAAGTATCCCCGTGCCATTTTAATATTCCCACGTGCATTGCCCTGAAAATGTGCCCAAACTTAGTTGACTACCAAAAGACTAGGTCTTCCAATTTCTAATCCAAGTCCCTGTATGAATTTGGAGTTCTCCTTGCTCCAATCCTCTGTTACTGCCTAACCTCTCTCTCTCGGCAGATTGTTGCCAACTTCTCTCTTCCCGACACCTCCGCATCTTGGAGCGTTTCAAGTTGTATGCGTTAGTGAGGACTCTACAAACATGACAACATGATTTGTGGCCAAAGAATTCATTATTCATTCTGAACATGAAAGTTTGAAGTATTTGAAGTTATAAGGGAAATTACACAAAAGGCACGCAAAGTGAATGGAGTTCATCAAAACCTTTCCATACGTTATAAAGTACAAGAAAGGTAAGGAAAATATTATTGCCGATGCATTTTCTCAAAGGTACGTACTTCTAACATCCTTACAATCTAAATTGCTTGGATTTGAATTAGTTAAAGAATTATTAGAAGTAGATTTAGATTTTGGTTAAATTTGGACATTGTGTGAAACTCATGCGGGAGGATTAATGTTGGATTTTAGTTAGGGAAACTCATGCGAGAGGATTAATGAGATATTTTAGAGTGAGCAAAAAAATAAATGTTTTATCAGAGCATTTATATTGGCAAAAAATGAGACATGATGTGCAAGTAATTTGTGATAAATGTATAGTGCAGGAAAGCTAAATAAAAAATCAAACAACATGAAAAGTATATTCCTCTTCCAGTTCCTATTCAACCTATGATTGATATTTTGATGGTTTTTTTATTGGTTTTCCAAAAACACAAAGTGGAAATGATAGTACTTTTGTAGTTGTTGATAGGTTTTGTAAGATAGCACATTTTATTGCATGCTCAAAAACTAATGATGCTACACATGTTACAGATTTATTCTTTAAAGAAATGGTGAGTGATGGAGATGTTAAATTTTTAAGTCACTTTTGGAGAATTTTGTGGAATAAGTTAGGCACTAAACTTTTGTTTTCAACTATAGCACACCCACAAACGGATGGACAAACTGAGGTAGTTAATAGAACACTATCTACTTTGTTAAGAGCAATTATTTCTAAGAGTTTAAAACAATGGGAGAAGTGTCTACCACATGTTGAATTTGCATATAATAGAATCATTCATTCAACTACATCTTATTCACCATTTGAAATAGTGTATGGTGAATATGTTACATTTGCCTACTAATGAGTTTGTTAATTTTGATAGAAAGTAAAGTCAGAATTTGTTAGGGATTTGCATACAAAGATAAGTGAGAATATAACAAAGAAAAATGAGAATTATGCACAGCAAAAGTCGTATTTGAGGAAGGAGATTGAGTTTATATTTACCTAAGGAGAGAAAGATTTGCAAGTAGAAGGAAAAATAAGTTGCAACCTTGAGGAGATGGTCTTTTTCAACTGTTGGAGCAAATCAATGAAAATGCCTACAAAATTGATTTGCCAAATGAATATGGTAATGTAAGTACCACTTTCCATGTTAGTGACCTATTTTTGTATTATGCAAGAGATTTGAGGATGAATCTTTTCAAGGAAGGAGGGAATGATGAAGATCAAGTGGTGATACAATACCAGTTGCAAGGAATTGGAAGACCAATGACAAGGTTAAGAACTAAGAAAATGCATGAAGTGCGATGTGGTTTAGTGAAGGAAATCAAAATGAAAGAATCTATTTAACATCAAAATAAAACGCTTATTATGTTAAGTGTTGAAGAAGTTTTTTTTTTGTTTAAGGTAAATTAAATTAAAGCAAAATAAAAATACAAGAAATTGGAGACGAGAGCAGTGGCCGAGGGAGATCTACTGCCCACCCCAGAAAACCCGAGCGAAAAGAACCAAGATGGAAAGCCAACATGCTGACTGACCAAAGCACAAAAAGTCCAAGAAGGGAGAGCATAATCCAGATTCAAACAGAAGAGCGGCAAAAGAAAAGACAAACAAAACTAACAACTGAACCCATTGGACATCAATAAAAAACCTCGGGAAGGAAACAATAAAATGGACATCGGAAGATCAACTGGAATCACGCAGCAGTAACAAAAAAATGGCGCGACCAAAAGGCAGCAGCAGCAGCAACTGGAATCACAAAGAGAGAGTCAGCAAAACCAAGCATGGCAGCGGCATCCGAGAAGAGGAGCGGCAGCAAAATGGCAACAGATCCAAGAGAAGCTTTATCCACCTGGGAAGAGTAGCAGTGAATAAAGTGTCAAGACATCTCCGAGAGGATCTTGTAATCCAAAGAAACAGCATCAAGGCAGCAAGGAGAGCGGGAGAGGGACCAAGGTAGCGGGATCAATTTGAAGAATCAAGGAAGCTGCAAAAAAATCGAGAAGACCAGTAAGACTCAATAAGGATAGGAGGAAATTTGATCGACCATCTTTGGATAAAGAGAGAAAAGCATTTTGAAAACATGCTTTTCAATCTTCCTAGAGACGTGTTCAGCCGACCAAATGATCCCCTCAAAAATCTTGACATTCCTGGCATTCCAAATATGGTATACGGAGGCAGCAAGAACGATCTTCATCAAAATGGCTCTTTTGTGATTCACTTTGTTTTCATTCTTTGTCCATTTGAGCGCACTTTTGAGGGTAGTTAGGGATCTACTGATTCCAAATTTGGACTTAATCATGGACCAGATGGAGTTAGAGAATGGGCAAGAGAATAAGAGATGTTGGTTAGATTCGGGAAGTAGTGAACATAAGCAGCAGAGATCATTTATTCCCAAATAACTTAGGTGGTCCTTTGTCTTGAGCCTTCCAAGGGCTGCAAGCTAGAGAGTGAAAGAGTGTTTCAAGATTATATACTTTGTCCAAACAATTGAAGCCCACGGTCTTGGGATGCCGGAAGGACGGATGGAATGGTATAGGAAAGAAAGACCATGACCATTTGATGTCTTTTTCCAAGTGTCAATAATCTCCTTTATTTTATCCAGAGAGGAAAACTTCTCTAGGAGGAACGGTTGGGTTTGAATGAGATTTTTCATAAAGGGAGAAACCCGGTAGCCCGGAGATCAAGTCCAAAAATCCGAGCCTTTCAAATAAATGTGATTGATCNCCTCCATTACATTCCTTACATTGCAAAGCCTAAACTATGAGCCTAAAGCTCAGTAAGTAGCATAACTATAAAATGCAATGCATGAATATGCTATGTTGTTAAAACAATGCACAGTTTCATTCACGTTTCTTAGGTTTCATATCTTATTTATCTTTGAAAATATTACAGGATCTCAAGAACACCGCCCTCCACCTACTTCAATTTCTACTGGGTCCACTTACTACTTGGAGTGTTCAGGCCTGCAATAACCATTTACTTTACCGTTATGACATTCAAGTTCTTAATTCATCGGAGACGAAACATAATCAGCGTCCCATACCACCAATCATATCTCGTTTACCTCCAACTACGTCGTAAAATCATGCATGAAATCATTTCGTTGATATTTTGTAAAACTATGATGCATGACCATGCTATTAAACATTACTTAAATCACATCAAACATAATATGAAAGCAAACATGCAACACACATAAAACATACATCCAAATCTTTGCAATGCAGTCCCACTTAAGGGCCAAACAATCTTAATGCTAACTTACCTTAGCAGCTATCTTGAATCAATCCACTTGAGCCTCTTTTAATCCAATTGAGGACCTAAACATATCGATTATACAAGGATCAGAAATCAGGTAACATGACCTGTTTCATTGCATAAAGTTATAACCTACTATTCCAACTTCAAAAAACCATAACTTCCTTAATAATGATTTTTTTGCGATGCTCAAGGTGTGAAATTTTTCCTTAAAGAGTCTACTATAACTTCTTAAAAGACACAAAATTCAGAAAATGAGATTATGAATTGCTTTAAATCCATAACTGGTCGACCGCTTAAAACAAGGTGTCGACCGTTGTTCATAAACAGAGAGCATGCATTCGGAAAATCGGGATTCGGTCGACTGTTACCAGTCGACCTAATTTACAAAACAGATGACCTAACCTACAAAACGGTCGTCTGAATTCCTCTCCCAGTTTTTGTCTACAAACTTGTAACATCAATAACTTTGTCTACATAGCTCCGAATTGAGTGATTCAAACGGATATAGATTACTCAAAAAGTCTACTTTAACTCTTATAAAGAAAACAAACTCCAATTCGTACCACATATCGACCGAATCTCAAAAACTCTAACTTTGTGCATAATTAACCGATTTCATAGCAATTAACATGAAATCATTAATATTTATCAACCAATTCAACCAATACAATCATATTATTCTTACTGAACCTAAAAGGAATTCAGTGGATAGAAAGATTACCTTGAACTTCAGCTTTCTTACTCTTTTCTCTCATAATATCTCTTTCTTTCTCAATTTCACTCTCCCCTTGATCAAGACGTGAGAACTCAAAGAAAAATAGGGACAAGAAGTCGTGCTTGTAGGGGAATGGCAGACCATGCCTTCTTATGTCATTAATTAAACAAAATCAACATTTCCTTTACGTCCATAAATCGGATTCCTCCAAGTTTTGGCTGACTTTTCAACTTAAATCTACAAGGTGTCGACCGCTCTCCCATGGCGGTCGACCGATTGACAAGGTGTCGACCGCTCGTCCATGGCGGTTGACTGATTGACAAGGTGTCGACCGCTCGTCCATGGCGGTCGACCGATTGATAAAGTGTCGACCACTCTTCCATGGCAGTCGACCGGTTACAAAGTGTCGACCGCTGTCCCTGGCGGTCGACCGCTTAATCATGGTTTCCTTCATCACCTTCAACCTACTAATATACCAATATCCAAAATACCTTAACATTCTAATATTTAAGAAACATTCAGAAAAAGAATCTTAAACACTTTCATCTTAAAATCACAAATTCTTTAAATAAAAATGAGGGTTGTTACATTGAATGTTCCAAATTGCTTTAGCATGGAACGCTTTGTTCCAAGATTCAATACCAAGCCCTCCCTCTGATTAGGCAAGCATACAGTGGACTAAGCGACAACCGCTTTGCCTGATCCCCAAAGGAAATTCCTACAAATTTGGATGGCCTTTAATTTGATCACAGCAGGGATATTGAAGATGGACATCCAAAAGCATTCTACTTCTTGAAGAACCAAACTAAGAAGCTCGAGACGGCCAGCATGGGAGAGGGAGGAAGCACCCCAGCCGAGAACATTATCCGTTAGCTTGCAGATAAGAGGGAGATAATGATTGGAATGGAGGGTTCGTACCGAGAGAGGAATGCTGAGATATTTGAATGGAAAAGATCCGAGGCTCAGACTAGAAAATTGGAGGATGTCATTGAGGTCGCTTGGACCTATTCCAGCAGCAAAAATGCTCGACTTATCCGGATTAATTTTTAGGTCGGAGACCGAACCAAAATCAGCAATGCAATCAAGAAGAATTTTTACCGAGATAGGGTCACCACGGGCTAATAGCATGAGGTCATCCGTGTTGGCTTTAAAAGTGTTTTTAAAGTAATCAATTGTTTTTTATGATAACTATGTAAGATGAGCATGAAAGATAAAATAGATAAAGTAAACTACTTCACAATTCTTAAATTATACTTAACGATTCATGAGAAATACCCTCTTTGAAGGGTACAATTAAAGTCTAACATTTTGTTCAAGTGCTGCAGAAATTTCAAATATATATGCAGTTTGTGTCGACCCCTAGTGTGTTGTGTCGACCCTTAGAAAATCCAGAAGCATGGTCTTTCTTAACTTGTGTCTGATGTGCAATGCCGGGGTGCTTTGCACGTCGGGAATGTAAGGGTGTGCGCTCGAGATAGATTGACTCGGGCGTTTGGTGAAAGGTCGATGGGATGGTCGATAATATGGTGGTTTGCGGAAGCTAGACGGTGGAAATAGTGAGATGGCACGGTGAATATAATCGGAAGTTCAGGGAGGTTGATGATGGCTCGGGGATGGTGCGGATTATGGAGGAATCAGATGGTGGAGGTGAAGTCGGACGATTAGGATGCTTGAGCAATCAAAGGATCCAAATCAGTAGACCTTGGAGAAAGCTCGGATATGACGCACCGCGGTTTCGACAAGGGTTGACAGAAGCTTGGCCGGATGTAACTCACCGGAGAAGTAATGTCGTTTGAGGGAATTATCAAAAGGCTCAAAGCACTTGTATTGATAAAAATTCACTAAGTAACAAGTAGGTCTAATGTTCTTTAAATAGACAAAAACAAAAACAAAAATCTAGAGAACTAGTAATCTCAAGCCATCAGATGAATTGGACGTCTAGGATGATTTGGCACGTGGATCCCGGAGGTGCGTCGTGGTTCGGGTGCGCTGCGCCATGGGTGCGCTACGGGTGCGCTGGCGGGTGCAGTGCGCTGCCGGGCGCGTTGTCCGGTGCGCTCGGCGATGGCAACGTATCTCCGAGATTTGTGGGATTCTGTACGTGCTAATCCCCCCAAATCCTCTTGGTTGTTATTTTCCAGCTAAGGGACTTTGTCCATGAAGATTTGACACGGGCAAAGTTGAAGGATGCATTTGGCTTCCTTGAGTGTTGCATGGGCCTCGGCCTTGGCTTGGTCTTGGGCTAATAATCCGTCCTTTTGATGTCTAGGCTTGATCTTCTTCATTCTCTAAGTCTCTAAGTGCTGAAGGGAAAGGTGGCGCTCGACCACTTATTGAAGATGGTCGAGACCCTAATGGGTCTCGGCGTGGGCCGCGTCACGTGGCCCAGTAGGTCCGTTGATGGTGCGCGTCGTGGTCTTGTGTCCGGCGTCATGGGCCGCCATGTCCGGCCCAACGTGTGCGGTCAAGGTGAACGCTGTGGTCATCGGCCCGGCGTGTGCGGTCAAGGTCGTGCGTTCTGCGGCATGGGCCGCCATGTCTGGCCCGGTGTATGCGGTCAAGGTCGTCGCGTGTGCGGTCAAGGTCGCGCTCTCCGCGTCATGGGCCGCCATGTCCGGCCCAGTGTATGCGGTCAAGGTCGCGCGCTCAGCGTCATGGGCCGCCATGTCCGGCCCGGCGTGTGCGGTCAAAGTTGTGTCCAGCCACGTGATGGACGTCTTGGGCTTTTCTTGGTCGTTCTCCGTGGGTGACTCTGAGGTTATGCTTCCTACAAAACAAACAACTAAGTTAGCATAAAACTCTCAGCCCAATGGGGTGGAGTCCCATTGTACATCATCCTCCAGAGGTAGTTGAGGATTTGTCCCCAAATCTCTATCCTCGGGTTCCCCATCATGATCTTCATCGTCTAAGGAAGGGGATAGATCTTGTACATTGGCCGTGATTAGCACATCGTGTTCGCCGGGAAGAATCACTTTGTATGCGTTTGGACCAATCTTCTCGGCCACTCAGAACGGTCCCTCGGCCCTTGGAAGTAACTTGGCGTGCTTTTGCTTAAAGTGTCATGTCTTGAGCCAAACACGATCCCCCACTTGGAAAAGTTTCTCCTTCCTTCTCTTACTGGCCGAAGCGGCATAGGTCTCGTTTTTCCGCTCGATATTTTTCTTGACCATCTCGTGCATTCTTCGGATTACTTCGGCCTTATTAAGCCCATCGGGATTGTCGAGTTCCCGAGTAGGTAATGGTAATAAATCCGATGGTGTTGAGGGGTTAAACTCGTAAGCCACTTCAAAAGGGGTCATTCCCGTAGTGTTGTGCTTGCACCGATTATAGGCAAACTCCACGAAGGGTAACTTAGATTCCCATGTAGTGGTTCCCTTCTTGATCACACTCCTCATTAGAGCCCCTAATGATCTATTGACCACTTCCGTTTGCCCATCGTTTTGTGGGTGAAAGGCCGTGCTAAATAAAAGCTTGGTTCCGAGCCTTGCCCACAAAGTTCTCCAAAAAGTACTTATGAACATACCATCGCGGTCGGAGACAATAGAATGTGGTACTCCGTGTAGCTTGACGACCTCCTTGAAGAAAAGGTTCACGATGTAAGTGGCGTCATTGGTGGTATGGCACGAGATGAAATGTGCCATCTTGGAAAATCGATCCACCACAACCATGACTGAGTCCTTGCAGTTACTTGTCCGAGGAAGACCGACGACAAAATCCATGCTCACGGCTTGCCATGGATGGTCCGGCACCGATAATGGTTGATATAATCCTTGAGCCAAAGTTCAATTTTTGGCCTTTTTGCATACGATGCACCTTTGTACGAAGTGGTGCACGTCCCGGAATAAGTGTGGCCAATAAAAATGCTCCTTGAGCATCTCCCACGTTTTCTTCTCCCCGAAGTGTCCCGCAAGCCCACCACCGTGTGCCTCGGTGATGAGGGACACCCGTAGGCTTCCTTTAGGGACACATAAACGTCCTCCTTGTAAGAGGTAGCCATCGGTAATATGGTAACCCGATAGCTCCCCTTTGGATGCAGCTTCAAAGTGAGCACCAAAATTCCTCCTTATAGAGTTGCTTGACCCATTCAAACCCGAAAAACCTCACCCGCATCTCGGTAAACAATATACTTCTTCTTGACAAAGCATCGGCCACAACATTAGTATCCCCTTTTTTATACTTGATAATGTAAGGGTACCTTTCCAAAAACTCAATCCATTTAGCATGCCTCCGATTGAGTTTCCCTTGGTTCTTGATAAATTTTAGAACTTGGTGGTCGGTATGTATAATGAAGTCCCGTGGCAATAAGTAATGTTGCCATACGGCAATAGACCTAATAAGCGAATATAACTCTTTATCATAAGTGGAATAATTTAAAGTTGCACCTTTGAGTTGTTCGCTAAAATAGGCCACGGGTCGGCCTTCTTGCATTAGAACATCCCTGATGCCCGTACCGGATGCATCGCACTCCACTTCAAAAGCTTTATTGAAATTCGGGAGGGCTAATATTGGTGCTTCACAAAGGCGGCGTTTAATATGATCAAAACTTTCTTGGCATGGTTTTGACCACTTAAATTCCGTACCTTTCTTCGTGATTTCGGTCAAGGGGGCCATGATGGTGCTAAAACCCTTGATGAACCGTCGGTAAAAATTTGCCAATCCGTGGAAGCTTCTCACGTCCGTGACTCCCTTCGGGTTTGGCCATTCTCGGATTACTTTAACCTTTTCTTCATCTACTTCCACGCCATTCTTGGACAATATAAATCTGAGGAAGTGGATATGTTCTTGAGCAAATGCGCACTTGGCTTGATTTCCATATAATCGGGCTTGCCGTAATGTGATGAAGAGTTGCTCCAAGTGGTCTAAATGGCTCCGGATGTCCGTGCTATACACAAGGATATCATCGAAATAAATGATGATAAACTTGCCAAGGAAGGCTCGGAGGACATGGTTCATGAGCCTCATGAACGTACTCGGGGCATTCGTGAGACCGAAAGGCATAACTAGCCATTCAAACAATCCGTACTTTGTTTTGAATGCGGTCTTCCATTCGTCGCCTTCCTTCATGCGGATTTGGTGATATCCGCTCTTGAGATCAATCCGAGAAAAGAGCTTAGCCCCGCTAAGTTCATCCAAAAGATCATCAAGCCGAGGTATAGGAAATCGGTACTTGATCGTGATGTCATTGACCGCTCGGCTATCGATGCACATGCGGTGCGTGCCATCCTTTTTAGGCACAAGGAGGGCCGGTACAGCGCACGGGCTTAAGAACTCCTTGATGTAGCCCTTCTCGAGGAGCTCTTGGACTTGGCGTTGTAATTCCTTGCTTTCTTCCGGGTTGAGCCGATAAGGGGGTCGGTTGGGCAAGGTAGTCCCCGGTTGAAATTCAATTTGATGCTCTATCCCTCGGTATGGAGGTAATTCCGAGGGGAGTTTGTCTGGGAAAACATCTCGGTACCGCTTGAGCAAGGGCTTGATCATGTTCGGAATGAGTGCCTCCTCGCCTCGGTCATGCTCTCGGTACAAGAGCATGACTATCGGGTCACTCCAGGCTACGCACCGATTGAGCCCTTTCCGGTTCACAAGCAAGGTCTTGTTGACCCTTGCCTCTCTTTTGATGGCCTCATCCTTGGCCACTTGCTCCGGGGTCATGGGCGTCAAAATCACTTTTCGGCCATTCATCGTGAGGGTGTAATGATTGGCACGCCCATCATGTATTACATGGTGATCATATTGCCATGGTCTTCCGAGCAAGAGATGAGTGGCACTCATCAGGACAACATCACATAGCACCGAATCTTGGTAGTGGTCAAATCTTGAATTCGACCCGAATTTGTTTGGATACTCGGACATCCTCCTTGTCCGTGATCCATCAGAGCTTGTATGGTGTCAGGTGGTCGGTGGTCGGCAAGGATAGCTTCTCCACTAGCTCTCGGGAATCTACGTTGGTGCAACTCCCACCATCAATGATTAAAGAACACACTCTTTCCTTAACCAAACATCGGCTATGGAAGAGGTTCTCTCGTTGGTATGCTTCCGGTTGCGGTTGGGAGGAGAGGACCCGTCGGACCATGAGCCAAGTCCCGTCTTGTGGACGACACTCGTCTTGGTCGTGTATAATTGGGCCGGGTGCCTCGCCGGGTGTGGCCGTGTCCTCGGGTGGGCTCACAGACTCATCCTCGCTTACTATCTCATCGGTACCTTCAAGGATTGTCATCACCCTCCGATTAGGCCATTGTGCTGCCATGTGGCCTCGGCCCAAACATTTAAAACATCTTATCTCTCGTGTCCGAGAGCCTTCACTACTCGCCTCTTGGGCTTTGATGGGCACGGTCGGGCCCAAACATTTAAAACATCTTATCTCTCGTGTCCGTGAACTTGCCCTTCCGTTTGACTTGTCTCTCGACTCGTAGAGTCATTTGAATAAACGAGTCAAAAGAATCATGGGGATGTAATTCCACAACATCTCCAATGTCACGTTGAAGTCCTCTAATGAACCGAGCTATGAGATGCTCTTGTGGCTCATCTAGTTCACAACGAATTCGGATGGTCTCGAATTCGGTGAGATACTCTTCAACCGATCTTACCCCTTGCTTTAACCTTTGAAGTTTCAAAAATAATTCTTGCCTATAGTAATTAGGCAAAAACCGTGTGCGCCTGTGGGCCTTCAAAGTGTCCCATGTCGAGACTTCGAGTTGTCTATCTTTCCGAAGTTGAGCACGGTGGCAATTCCACCAAAGAATGGCGTATCTCGTGAATTCCAATGTGGCTAATTGAACCTTGAGTTTTTCGAAATAATCGTAAAGGTTGAAAATTGCATCTACCTTTTCAACCCACTCAAGATATAAATCACCGTTTGCGGAACCACTAAAGGATGGAATGTTTACCTTCGGGAGTCGTCGTTCATCCTCTCGGTCTGGATGGTGGTCCTTGTAAAATTCGTCATCGGATCTGTCCGAGTCATGCCGATTGGCTCGGCTATTCCCAGCACCCGGTCTTCGGATCGGTCGTGGTGCGGGCGGCGGCGGCACTTGTTGGTTGGTCAAGGCGTCCAACCTTTGCAAGACGGCTTGCATCATTCGTTCATTCGCCGCTATTCGCTCGTTCATTTTATGAGTTTGATCCGCCACTTGTTCATGGATGCTAGGGTTGTGCTCGGGTGGACCGGAGTGTAGCGTTTGGTCGCTCGTGGTGGTGTTGTCGCGGGCGGGTCCGTGAACGGCTCCGCTTTGTGTCATCATGTGCAAGTTTCGATTTTTACGTGTAAAAATCGAGACTCGATGCTGCAAATAGGAACTTTCGCTCTGATACCAATTGATGTGCAATGCCGGGGTGGTTTGCACGTCGGGAATCTAAGGGTGTACGCGCGAGATAGATTGACTCGGGCGTTTGGTGAAAGGTCGATGGGATGGTCGATAATATAGTGGTTTGCGGAAGCTAGACGGTGGAAATAGTGAGATGGCACGGTGAATATAATCGGAAGTTCAGGGAGGTTGATGATGGCTCGGGGATGGTGCGGATTATGGAGGAATCGGACGGTGGAGGTGAAGTCGGACGATTAGGATGCTTGAGCAATCAAAGGATCCAAATCGGTAGACCTTGGAGAAAGCTCGAATATGACACACCGAGGTTTCGACAAGGGTTGACGGAAGCTTGGCCGGATGTAACTCACCGGAGAAGTAACGTCGTTTGAGGGAATTATCAAAAAGGCTCAAAGCACTTGTATTGATAAAAATTCACTAAGTAACAAGTAGGTCTAATGTTCTTTAAATAGACAAAAATGAAAATCTAGAGAACTAGTAATCTCAAGCCATCAGATGAATTGGACGTCTAGGATGATTTGGCACGTGGATCCCAGAGGTCCGTCGTGGTTCAGGTGTGCTGCGCCGTGGGTGCGCTATCAGGTACGCTGGCGGGCGCGCTGACGGGCGTGTTGTCGGGTGCGCTCGGCCACGGCAACGTATCTCCGAGATTTGTGGGATTCTGTACGTGCTAATCCCCCAAAATCCTCTTGGTTGTTATTTTCCAGCTAAGGGCCTTTGTCCACGAAGATTTGACACGGGCAAAGTTGAAGGATGCATTGGGCTTCCTTGAGTGTTGCATGGGCCTCGGCCTTGGCTTGGTCTTGGGCTAATAATCCGTCCTTTTGATGTCTAGGCTTGATCCTCTTCATTCTCTAAGTCTCTAAGTGCTGAAGGGAGATGTGGTGCTCGACCACTTATTGAAGATGACCGAGACCCTAATGGGTCTCGGCGTGGGCCGCGTCACGTGGCCCGGTAGGTCCGTTGATGGTGCGCGCCGTGGTCTTGTGTCCGGCGTGTGCGGTCAAGGTCTTGCATCCCGCGGCATGGGCCGCCATGTCCGGCCCGGTGTATGCGGTGAAGGTCGTGGCGTGTGCGGTCAAGGTCGCGCTCTCCGAGTCATGGGCCACCATGTCTGGCCCGGCGTGTGCGGTCAAAGTTGTGTCCAGCCACGTGATGGACGTCTTGGGCTTTTCTTGGTCGTTCTCCGTGGGTGACTCCGAGGTTATGTTTCCTACAAAACAAACAACTAAGTTAGCATAAAACTTTCGGCCCAATGGGGTGGAGTCCCATTGTACATCAGTGTCGACCCTTAGCAAAATAGAGGCTGGGTCTTTCAAATTGTGTCGACCCACCTATAAATCTTGTGTCGACCCAAACAGGCAGTACAACGCGTAAATATGTTGACCCATCGAAATCTTCTGTGTCGACCCCAAAGAATAATTTGTGTCGACCTTACCAAAATCTGTGTGTCGACCCTACATGCATTTTACATGTCGACTCTAATGTTCAAAATATGTCTCTGCCCAACCCATTTGTGTCGACCCCATTCTATTTGTGTCGACCCTAGCTTTTTCCAGAAACGAATCCTTTAGATTTATGTCGACCCCAACAAACATCTGTGTCGACTCCAGACTTTCTAAGAGAAGGATTCTTCAAGTTTATGTCGACCACACTTAAGGTTGTGTCGACCCTAAAGATTCCAGAGAAGAATTTGTGTCGACCACAACAACGAATATGATGACCCAATTCAGCAGAACAGCACCAACAGTTAGAAAACTCTCAACGGCTATTTTATTTATGTGTCTACCGGCTAGTGCTTGTGTCGACCCCAATAGGATTTGTGTCGACCCAACTGGACAGAACAACAACAATCTATAAATAGATGAAGCGATCTCATTTTGAAGAGACGATTTTACCGAGAGAAAACTACGCCGAAGTGCTGCCAAATTTTAGTCTCAAAATTTTTACTCTCTCAAATCTTAGTACTAAAGTTTGTATATCTTTCTTGAGATTGAGTGAGTCAATTTTTATAACCGTACAAATTGTAATTTATTTTTTTCCCTGAACGATCATTGTAAAAGGGGTGACGCTCGTTCAAGAAAAGAGTCAAAAGGTTTGGTTGACACCCGTAAGTCAATCGGAGTGAAGCTCAAGGTTTTTGCGGGAAAGATCTTCAAGGAGGTACCTTGAAGCGCGGACGTAGGCAAAGTTGGCCGAACCACGTTACCAAACCGGTGTCACTTTCTTACTCTAAACTCTTATTTATTTGTTTAAGAATTCCGCAATAGAGTTTGGAAATAACTAAACAATTCGCACGAATTTGACTTAGTAACAAAAAAGTTTAGTTAACCTAATTCACCCCCCCCCCTTAGGTTAATCTCGATCCTACAATTGG
The DNA here is from genome assembly GCA_003255005.1 of Begonia fuchsioides. Taxonomy (NCBI): domain Eukaryota; kingdom Viridiplantae; phylum Streptophyta; class Magnoliopsida; order Cucurbitales; family Begoniaceae; genus Begonia; species Begonia fuchsioides. The sequence goes on from QAOC01004380.1 coordinate 16,543, forward strand.
TATCAGAGCAGGTATTTAAATTGATAAACCTATATTTTCTGTTGTTTTTGAGTAAATTGAATTATGGCTTTTAATATGAACAACTCACACAGAGGGCCAATCTATTAGTAGACCTCCACTATTTGATGGAAATAACTATGTATATTGGAAAACTAGGATGAGAGTTTTTGTCCAAGCTATGCACTATAGCGTATGGAATATAATTGAAAATGGTCCATACATGCCAATCAAAACTGAGAATGACATTAATATACCTAAATCAAGTAATGAATATGATTAGAATGACTTAAAGAAATTAAGTCTAAATGCCAAAGCAATGAACACCTTGTACTGTGCCTTAAATGGTGATGAATTCAATAGAGTTCAAGGTTGTGATAATGCTCGAAAAATTTGGTGATTACTCGAGGTAAGCCATGAAGGGACTAACTGATATGCCCGGGATTCACCAACAACCGAAGGGGGCAATTACTCGGAGCCGTGCAAGATATTTTTCTAACTTGTTTGTTGATTTTTCAGGTACTTCTTTCCCTTCCATTGTTTGTTTTGATGCTCCTTCACGCCTGGATCAAAAACTCCCCAAACGTTGCTTACAATGGGAGTTTGGAGTAGAACAAACCGACGGC
>QAOC01004407.1:0-16989 GCA_003255005.1 Begonia fuchsioides
AAACAATTCAAATTGTGCGTAATGTGCATCCATATCGATGTAAATTAATAACGAAAAAAATTGTAAATTGATATTGTTCACCAATTACGAGTCCTGCAAAATTAAAAAAAAATTAAGTAACAATACAAATTAACATTATCGAAAACTTCATAAATTAATTTTACGCATACCTCGATGAGTAATGATAGTTGTTTGAATAACAATCAAATACAAGAGAAAAATTCCTTAGTACAGTGAAATTGAGAGTGTGAGAGCTTGAGAGAATTTCAGAGAAATCGGTGAAAATTTCTGACACCCCTCCACCCATTTTTATACTTTCTGAAAATCTAATTGTTGGATTTACCAACGGTCAGATTTTTTACCATTGGATGATCCAACGATTCTATTTTGTACCTTTGGAATCCAACGGTCAGAAAAATCCAACAGTTGCATCTTGCAACGGTTGGATTTCATCATTTGAGAGAGAGAGAGGAGAGGAGAAGAGCCGCGAGCGAGGCCCACGACCGAGAGGGAAGACGTCGGGAGAGGGAGGAAGATCTGAAGTGGCCACGCCGGCGACGCCCTGTCGACGGCGAGGCCAAGCGAAGAATGACGACCTCGAGCGTCGGCGACGATGAGGACCGACAGCGGGAGAGGGAGGAAGATCTGAAGCGGCCACGCCGGCGACACCCTGTTAACGGCGAGGCCAAGCGAAGAACGACGACCTCGAGCGTCGGCGACGATGAGGACCGACAGCGACGAGCATGACGACGACGCTACAAAGACTGAGGGAGGACGACGAGCGACTGCGGGAGGGGAGCGCTGGAGCCGGAGGAGGAGGGTGGCTCGCTCGCTCGAGCCAGTCTCGTCTGCTGGGCTCAGCTCGTTACTGTAGCGATCCGAGCGAGTCCACGAGCAGGCTCGCTCGGATGCCGTCTCTAGTTCCATCTTATTGATTATTAATGGAAAAGAATTATCATTCCCATAATAACTAATGTAGGATGAATAAAAGGCAGATGGACTCAAATCAGGAAGTTTGTCACAAATTTGAAACTAAAGATGGATTATTTGATAGTCTTTGTTTTGTGGAGCTTCAAATTAAAAAAATAATTCTCATGATTATTGTGTTCTAATTGAGAATATCAAATCCAACTCAGTTAATCAATAAAATCCAATCAAATAACTAAGCAATAAATAAAAAAATGAGACATTGATATTTTAATATGAAAAATTCTCCAAATCGAAGTTGAAAACCACATGTGAAGAGTCACTAAATCAAATTTTACTATGTCAAAATAATGATATACTAAATTCTCTCTAGATAATCGAACTAGAGAAAGACAATCATACATCAAGATTATAATTTTGGATTCAGTAAAATAAAGAGATAGAAGACAAACAATGCTAAAAATGACAATCATATTTTTTACCCCACAATCTTATAAAGCACAAAATATGATTTTCACCATTTATAATGTACATCTATGTGCTGCAAAGATGCTGTCAAAATTTCTAGCTGATCTAACAGTTAAATATATAGAAAACAAAATTCGATTTTATTTCTCTCTTCTCTCTATTTTTTCTTCAAGGCTACCCCACTCTCACTTAACTTAGCAACCCCCTTTGTTTTGTTTATATTTAGGTTAGGATGCTCTAATGAGCTTAAGTGGTCAAGCCCACAAAAAGAGCTGACCCAACAATTATCTCTCGTCAAATCATATTGTAGACAACTAATTTCTCTTGTTTTAGGCCAATCTCCTATAAGAACTTCTTCATTTACAAATTTTCTTTGCAAGCTTCTGTGATGACAATACATTCGTCATCTATAGTTGATAAAACAACACACTTATGCAATTTAGATTGCCAAGACCGGGCTCCCCTTGCAAAACTCATCAAGAACTTTCAAGTAGACTTGCTAAATCTAAATCTACATATCCAATAAAAATAGGCTCTCTAATACTAAAACATAGACATATTTTAAAACTACCTCTCAAGTATCAAAGGATTCATCTTGCTGCAGCTCAATGTTCCTTACAAGGATTAGCAAGAAAATGAGTTACTACTTCAACTGTATGAGCTATATTCAGCCTCGTATAAATCATGGCACACATCAACTTGTCAACTGCAGATGCATATAGAACTGAGCTCATCTTTTTTTTCCTTTCGCTTTTGTAGGACACTGGTTAGCATTGAGCTTGAACTTTCTTGCAAGTAGAGAAGAAATAGTCTTAGCTTGACTAATGTTAAATCTCTTAAAAACCGCTTTGATATATCGCTCTTGAGATAGCCACAATTTCTTAAACTTTCGTTCTTGGGTTATCTTATGTTAAGTATTTGTTTCGCGGGCCCTAGGTTTTTCATAACAAATGAGGAACTCAACTCTCTTTTCAATTTCTTAATCTTGCTAATATCATGACCAACAATCAACATGTCATTCACATATAGCAAAATGATAATATTCTCTGTTTAACTTACAAGTTCTCTCCCATCTGTAAGCATGGGGAACTCATTGTCACTGTATCTTTTATGTGGTTACTGCTTTCTCATGGATCTTCTCAAAATAGGTTCAGTCAATGTTGGAGGTGATTCTTGCTCAACTAAATGGATCTTCTATGAAAAAATATCTCTACTTTTCACAATCTTCTTGCTCACTGAGTCCCACAGTCTATAACCAAAATCTTCTCGACTATAACTCAAGAACATACATGTTTAGCCTTGTCATCAAGTTTGGATCTCTCATCTTTCAGAATATGAACAAAAGTCTTGCAACCAAATACTCTTAAATAATCATATGAGACGTCTTTTTCACTCTATACCATGTTAGAAATACCACCATCAAGAGTTGTAGCTGGAGAAATGTTGATCAAATCTACTGCAGTTCGCATAGCTTTTGCCCGAAATCTCTTGCGAAGCTTAGCATGCAAAAATATATATCTGATTCTTTCTTCAATTTTTCTGTTCATTCTCTCAACCACTTCATTCAGTTGTGGTGTCTTAGTTGGAGTCTTCTCAAGTTTGATACCATAGACTCTGTAATATCTCTCAAGCATCCCCCAATACTTGCCACTATTATCAGTTCTAACTGCCTTCAACTTTTTTTTTTGTTTTTCTTTTGAACTCTAACAACAAATTCTTTGAGGCCGTCAAACACCTGATCTTTGGTTTTTGAAATAATACTCTGGACTTTCCTTAAGTGGTCATCAATAAATGTCACAAAATAAGCTGCACCTCTAAGAGATTTATCTTGAATAAAACAAAATTTGTGTAAATCAAATCAAGAATAGTTAACTTTCTATGTGGTGAAAAAGAATAAAATGTAACTCTATGTGTCTTTCTAGTAATACAATCAAGACAAGTTTTTAGAGTGTGTACCTTGCAAACATGGTAGGACTTGCTTTCGAGCAAGGATCTGCATATTCTTCTTGTTGATATGGCCAAGTCTCTTGTGCCACTAATCAGTGCCGACACCTTTTAGAATAACATTTGTCTCTCTTTTTGTATAACTTCTCTTGTGTGACATAGAGCGTGTTTATCTTCTTTCCTTTGGTAATGATTAATGACCAAAATAATTGTAAAATCCATCATCATCAAGCTTTTTCTTGGAAATCAAACTAAGCCTAATATCAAGGACATATCTTACATCTTTAAAAACTAATTTATTTCTAAGGTAGCCTCTAATCAAATGTCTCCAACTATCATAATATTTGAAGTATTACTATTGCATATCTTGATATTACCAAAGTTATCCGAAGGGTATGTACTGAAGAAATAACTATGAGGAGTAATATGAAATGACGCACCAGAATCAATCACACACTCATTATCGAGGCAAACTAGACTAATAAAAATGTCATTAGAAACAATACCAGTATCACTCTCGTGGCTCACTGCGTTAGTCTCTACTTCGTCTTTCTTCGCTTTTGCAAGTTATCTCTTTGAAACTTTGCACTCTTTCCACATATGACCTAGCTTATCACAGTCAAAACATTTGAAGTCTTTTTTTAGACTTCCCCCTGAATTCTTCATGTTTACCATGTCTCTATGATTGCATATTCTTAATTCTTCTGCGTCTCACAAGCTTTTGAGAACCTAACATATCTAAAGAATATTCACCAAATGTTGGGAACAATCGGATAATCAACTTGAAAAATAATTCTCGAGATTTTTGTGCACTAACTGAGAATATGAATTCCAAGCTAGCAATATCAACAAAATCCAAGCAAAACTCTACTATGTCAAAATAATAGGTACACCAAGATCTTTTTAGATCATCAACTAGAGAGATATAATAATACATCAGACAATAATATTGGATTCAACAAAATAAAGGGATAAATGATAAACGATGGTAAAAATGACAGTTCTATTTTTATTCTAACAGACAGATTTAGAAAGCATAAAATACAATCTCTACTATTAAGAATGTACCTCTATGTGTTAAAAAGATGCTGTCGAAATTTCAAACTGATCCAACAGTTGAATATAAAGAAAACATTTTGATTTAACCTAGTGCAGAAAAATCTGAACTTTTTTTTTTCTATTTCTCTCTTTTCTATATATTTTCTTCAAGGGTTCCCTCACTCTCACTTAACCTAATACCACCATTTTTTTTTGTTTGTATTTAGGTTAAGATACCCTAATAGGCTTAAGTGATCAAACCCACAAAAAAAAGCTTGACCCAACAGGATTTTCTTGAGTGAAAAATGAAATGAAACAAAACTCTAATGTAAAATGTAAATTGCTTTTATATGATTACATCATGGCTTTAAGAAAAAAAATCATAAAAAAACTAGTTTTTCTAAAGATTCTAATATAGTATTAAAGTTTCTACTACGTTCTTACTCACCCTAAAATCCTACTCAATTATCATATTTTATGGGGGTTGTTAATGATGTTGCTCGTTTTTTGTCATTCTTTTCATGATGACGAATTCTTTCATGCTTCCATGTTAGAAAGTATTTGTAGATTATTTAGTGTTTTTATACTTTCTTTTCTACTCAACATTGATATTAGATTTTTTTTCGAAAGTCTCCTTGATCTTATTTTATTGCCTTAACTATGATATTTTAGTACATTTATTGGAAGTTAAACTCTTATTTCAAGAATTTTGTTTCGACATCTAACCCTGGGTTGAACGGTTGAATACTCTTTGAGAATTACATCCCTCAGCCTGGTATTTTCATCTATGTTCAACTCAAGTATGGAACATTTCAAACCCCAAATAACTAATGTGAAAATATTGTTCAAATTCAACATTAAATTCATTATAATTTAATAATTTTTTTACTTTGAAATATTATCAAAAGTGAATTGCATTTATATTTTAGTTTGTTCATTTCAATCATTTAACATTGTGGGTGAAGATAGTTGTTTGTGGCAGTTGAATGCTTCAAAGATACATGATAAGACATGAAATGGCAAAAGGGGTGGAAACTACATTTGTGGACAAGGTCAAGAGTTAGCTGTCCTCATATGTTCTCTCCATGATCGAGGAGTGCATAGAGATCCCAATCTTATCATCAAACTCAGCTTAGATATTAGGAGAAGGATATAAGTTTGACAGTTAAATGAACATTATAATGAGGAACAACACAAAGTTTTGCAGGTGTATAGATGTTGGGTGCGAATGTGTCGTCAAAAACCGCAAGTGCACAGTCAAGTAATATAAAAGATTATTGATCTTACAAGGATAACGAATCTAATATTTTCCGAAATAAAATATAAAATAGTTATATAAAATTGATAAAAATGGTTTGATGATTTTTCTTGATAAAAATGTAATTAAAATAAATAATGAAAGATAGTCAAACTTCAGTAAAAATGAAGGTTAGATTCGGGTTTATCCATTTATTCATTCAAGGCTGTAAGCATGTCCTGCAGCGCCGGCTGCAGCACGTTTTGACGGAAATGAATTCAAATTAATTGATGGTTGGCGTCGCCTACCGATTCGGTTCTTCTCTCACCTTCTTCCAATCTTATGCCAAGAACAATGAGCTTCAAACACTTTAATTACAGATCCTAATCATTTACCCTCGAGCTATCGTTTAAATTAAACATAATTTCTCTGATATTAATAACCCGAGTAATTTAACTAATTTCTATGTGATTTCTAATGGCATTTTAGTTCTCACTAATTTTGTTATAACTGTGGCGTCCAGATTATACACGATAAACAATTAAGATCTAGTTAAATTAATCAAATGGCTAAAAATCGAGAAATCGTAAACGGATACTTCTCAAATCCAACCTAATACGTTTGGTAAACATAATCACAGCACGCTAAAAAGATATAAACGGATTCACCGTAGCTTTCTTCAAAACCCCAGTGGCGTCCCGCAAGTTCTTGAATCGGCTCCGGTTATCCGTTTCAATTTGCACGGCGTGGTTGTGTCTCCTCTGTGTTTCGTCTATCTCCCGATCTCCGTCTTTAGATCTGAATCGTGCTCCTCTATTTAAAATTGTGGCAGCCAGCTTCTCTTCCCAAAACTGAATTAGGAATCCCTTGATTTGTGGAGATTTTCTTCTCTCTCAAATCCGTCAATTTTGTCATTTAAATCTCTATGATCTTATCTTTTTTCACTTCATTGCTTTTCATCTTTATCCAGTATAATTCCTACAAAATAGGTAACCAATCGGGCAGATAAAAATATTCTCGGAATTGCCGAAATTAACATAATTTCATTACTGCCCGTGGATTCTGAGTTGTAGCATGAGCTGCATCACCAAATACAGATTTCAGCATAAAATCCCTCAATTTATTACTCAAGGCTTAACAATTTTCATAAATTTGATTGACATAATTAAGTTTTTTTCAAGACTTAACAATAGACACCTCGTACCCGATCCAGCATTGAAGCATAGTTAGCATCTAGGTATACAATGGTTTCTGAGTTTGAAATTTGAAAAAATGTACACATGTAGGGATAATTGGTGACGTGTACAAGAGAGAATTGGTAGATTAATAACGACCAATTATGAATCTTGATGACTGTCATCTGAAGGGTTTGTGTCCAGACAATCTACTCATATCCCCCAACATCAATGTTGATGATGAGATCTAGATGTAGTCGTTTTGTAGTTCGAGTACAAAACTTAGGATATGGTAGCTTGAGCCGCTAAAGTAAGACATAGTGAAGCACTTCCAAGTGAGTTGACTAGAGACATAAAGCCTATGGGGTTATGCTTTTAAGAATGAATGCATTGATATAAGAGTGTGTAAAGAGGAATTTGTGAGGGCTAGTCTACTGAAATTTCTTAATGGCGCACTGGTAAGTTGCCTAGTGCACGAGCAGAACAAGGCAAGCGCACACGGGCATGGCGTGGTAGGCACACTATCAGATGTGTGAAGTGACATGGATGAGACTCAAATATTTCTCAAGGATTTTCACCTCTATTATGTTTTCTAATTTGGCAGGTAAATATCTCATTGAAGGTTCTAAAAGTAAATTAAATACTTGAAACAAGTGAATTAAATGTTAAAATAATATATAAATGATTAAATTATCTTTCATCTATAAACTGATACTTTAAAATTGTTGATAATTTATTATGAGGTAGAAACAAGGGACTCGACACCTCGGCCAAGACGCGAAGGCAAGAGAGGAAGGCCTTTTCACCGAGGCTGAGCAATGGGTGGCAAGTCTCGCAAACGCTGAGCAAGAAGAAGGGAAGCTTATTTTCCTAGGATGATTTGTCTAACACTTGGGTTTTAAGATTTATTTTTCATAAAACACTATCTTTTGTGATTGATCTTGAAATGCCGTTTATAGGCCATTCTTATAATTTAACGATATATTATTTGAACATGTAGTCGATGTAGTCGATATATAAGAAGAAGGGAAGCTTATTTGAGCATGTAGTCGATGTTTCAAAATTTTAAAGTTATTTATATGCATCTTGAAGTTTACCATAACTCTCATTGAACAGATAAATTTAACGACATCATTTACGTGTTTCACTAAATTTTAACAATATTTCAATTTGGTTATCATCTACTGTCAATTAACATAACTATTACAATTTGATGTAAAATCTTATTTTTTTCGAGGTTAACTGAATTAAAAAATATAAACTTATAATTACAGAATTTTCAATTTATCTCATTAAAGTTAATAAAATTGAGGAAAGTTGTTGACTGAATTCAGTGGACATCATTAAATTAATAGATTTTGTAGCGTTAGGATGTCCATTAAAATAATGACAAAATTTTAGGTATCTATTTGCTACAAAATATTTTTACCTATTATAAGGGTTTGGTAAATTGATATTTGCACTAATATATTTTTTTGAAAATATTAATTAACTTTTACATCTGATCAATTTAGGGGTTTTCTTCAATTTATCCATTAAACTTGACCATATATTTGATATTTTTTTTCATTTAATCATGTATTTTACCTCAATTTTTTATTCACTTTCGGATTTTTAACCAAAATTTGATCCAGTCGTCAAACACGAGACAATAAATTTTAAATATGGATTATAAATTTCTCTAAAGCAAGAGATTACAATAGAAAACATAATGAAATGTATGACAAGATCTAAATTGTCAAAATCTCAAATTATGACCTTAAGCTGTACAAAAACCAGTTTAGTATTTAATTCTAAAATGATCGGTATTTGACCTAAATTTATAAATCAATCAATTAAAAATATTATTAACTATGTTATCATACGATCGCCACTCTACTTAGAAATACTGTTCTCCTATTGCTTATATTGAGTGAACTAATCATTCGCGTAAGATAAATAAATTAATGATTTCATTGTAAATAAAGTCAAGATTCATTAAAAAAAGTGTTGTATTATTTTAATTATATATTAAAGTTGCCATTGGTCATGTTAAAGTTTCACATGAGTACATTTTAAATCCTTGAATAATTTTAGAATTATCTTCTTATTTTACTTTTTCAATGTAAAAAAATACTAAAATGATTGAATATTATTGAATAAATAAAAATAATATCATAAAATAAGGAAAGCGTAGATATGATAAGATATGAAAAAAATTCAAGAGAAAAAGATTAAACTCAAATCATTGTAAAATAATTTAGATGTGACATCTGCCAATAATTCTAAATATAAATAAAAAATACTAAATTTTACTAAACAAAATTTGTAAATATGAATTTCTTTTTGCCAAAACAAACCCAAAATTCAATGTCTTAAGCAAAAATACTAAATAATTTCCTTTGACTAAATAAGTAAATAGAAATAATATTAATTATAATAAAATAAGGTATAAAGTTAGGGTTGAGTCGTAAAGGAGGAAGAAAGCAAAGGTATTGAGGTTTGGGAGAGACGGATGGAGTAGGAGTGGTTTGAAATGACAATTTATTAGGGCAACAGACAGGCCACCTGGCCTGCCTCATCTTGTTCTAAACTTCTGTTTCAATTTGTGGTTGAATATTCATTTTGGGTTTGATTGGTTGTAAGGTTTTTTTGGAAAACTATGACTGGTGAACAGTTAATTCGGATTTCTTCTACGAAACTAAGATTGCTTTTTTGTGGAAGTTTTGCGACGTTTCATGTCAAATGGAGAAGAAATGTCAATTTATGAAGATTTTGTCAAAGAATATGGACGTTTAACAATCATTTTTTGTACAAAAAAAAGGAGAAATCTCTCGTCCCACAGGGCCCTTACACTCTGGCCTGACAGTATGTGAAGGGTTACTCACGGTGACTCAGGCTCAATATTAAGGGTAACAACTCTTATACTAGGACAACGCAGACGTTAAACCTAGGCTCTTTGTACCAAATCTACCATCTCTGAACCAACTGAACTATGCCCGTGCAGGAGACGTTTATCGATCATGATGTTTATTGAGCCTCATCCTAGGCCACCCAAATAGAATGATTTGAGATCGGAACGGCAAGTGTTGAATTCTAGGGATAAATTAAAGTGTTCGGTGGCAATGATGAGTGACCTCCAAATCATTGGAATCAAAAAGCTCAACAACGAAAATTATGCTAGAGAATTTCCAAACTAGATCCAAAAGTCCCTATCGATAATATGAGGATACAGAAGATCAGCACTCATGGATACAAATAAATGAAAATTTTATAAAAAAAACCTCGAAATCAATGGACCGCAGATTCTGTTGGTTTTCAAGCCTCACAACAATAATTGAACCCAAAATAAGGGGTCAGGTCGGGCTGAAAACCGACCAGACCCAACTCGTGCCCATCCCTTATTGCAACACCGGTTTCAGTCTTGAATTAGTTAAAATTATTTTCTATTTCCTAGTATTTATGGAATCATGGTTTAGTGTGTGAAAATCCATGTTCTATTATTTTCTTAATATTTTGCTAATTAATTTAACATTAGTGGGTCATTGTGTAGCGAAAGTAGTGGTAGACATGAGTTAGTGGTAGTTGCTATGTATGCTTATAAATAAGCCTTTGATGATCAAATAATATATCCACTTTGCAATCATTCGAAAATCCTCGCTTTCTCTTGTTCAACGGTCTGAACCCTGCCACGACAAGGCTTGAGAAAAATAATGTCTATTATATTCGTTGACACGTGCTCTCTTTTTCTCTCTAGCTCTTGAAGGATGAATAGTCGACAAAAGAACCCAAAGACAATGATCAATTAGTTGGATGACTCCGTAGTTTTGTTTTAGAGCATGAGTTAAAAACTATTCCATTTCTTCATCTCTATCCAAAAGATGAAAAATATTTAGAATCGAACGCTGATAAACGAAAAAAAGAAAATAAGATGCTGATAACATGACCATCAAGATTGACGTGTAAAACCCAAAACCAGACAAAATCATGGGCATATGAGAAATTAATAATAAGAAAATAAAGGTACAATAAATTTTATAACTCAAATATCAATATATAAAAAATAATTTTAAAATCTTAATATTAAATATACAAGTCGATTTGACTAACCTAAAACTTGGGTAACTAAATTCGAACAATAAAATCTACGCATAACATTGATGTGTTCAAATAATTGCGTTCATAGTTAGAGTGAACACTCACACTCTTGTTTGGACCTCCACCCCTTCTCCAACCATGCAAAAAAAAAATTATATAGATAAATACTATCAAGAATTGAGAAGAAAATTTCACAGATTAAAAAAAATAGAGAACATGATAAAGGTAAATTTGAAGTATATAGAGAAGAATCGTATCTCAAATTTCATCTACGGCTTCTGTTCGGACTCAAATTTTATTTTGGCGGTTAAATCTAGTTGACATTTTATGTTCACCATCTCAATAGAAAAGCAAATCAAGATCATAAACAAATCTAAAAACTTGACCAAACCATATATTTTTCATAGTTCTAGTCGACCATCAGATCAACTTGGATGGAAAAATCACTTAAAATGTAACCTGTACCCTGAAACATTTGACTTCTATCAAACAAAAACTTTGACGTGGCCTATGATAAAATCAGGTTTTTGTGCTCGGACAAGATTCGACTCTAATCTGAGATGTTTGATTGGTTCTTTTGGTTTTTATTTCTGAAAACAAAACTAGTGTTCAATATCACGAGACTTGACTTCAGCTCGACTAGTCCCTAGTTTTAAAAATCTTCATAAGATAGAGAAGCAGTCAAAACCATGTTCACGTGCTTTATTTGGGTAGACTCTGATATTCAGAAAGTAATATCATTTTTGAAAATAGTCTTACTAAATTCAGCCCGTTCCTTTACATTAAACCACATAAATTATGACCAAAAAATGCAAAAATATGATATATATTTTGTGATGAGATATGTACAGCTCTAAATGAGAGATCATGTCTTTATTTTCCACTCTGCACATCGCTTTACAAAGTTATAGAACATTTATACTTAAGGAAAGTAATAGAGAGAGTATAAATTAGGGATAAATTATAATATTTCTCTTAAAAACACCAAGAACCCTAATTCGTCTTATAAATGTCATACGCATTATCGAGGATCAATAGTATCAAGCAAACAATCATATTATTGGATAATGTCCTTGGTAGTTTAGATTCCTTGAGTATGGTCTATTGTAAGAAAGCTATGTTTATTTAAACTTACATTTCAGAGCAATATCTTATTATTAGCATTATTATCAGCATAATACGCAAATATAACCTTGAGGTATACTTAAAAAGACAAGATGAACCTTAAGGTTTGGAAAAGTAATTTCAATAGATATTCGACATACTTCCTTTGAGAAAGGCGAGCATCATTGAGGCGGATGATGTCTTGACTAGAGGTGGGCACGGGCCGGTCCAGTTTGGTTTATCTCAAAATAGAATCGGAATCGAAACTCATGATTTTTGATTTTTTGAACGGAACCGCGTTTTCATTTTTAACTCAGTTTTATTTTATATTTTACAAAATTAAAATATAATAATAAAATATTTTTTTATTATATTTGGGTCGGAGTTGAAGTAATTGGGCGGATTTATAATCAATTTTAGGATTTATAAAGGATTTTATTAGGGTTTTGTTCTGGTTTTACTCGATTTTATTACTTTTTTTACTTATGGTTCAGTTTTCGATTTCACGATTTTTTATTTCTAAAGACCAGAACTGGCCCATGAAATTGAATACAATAAATCATAGTAATGTTTTCTAGTACATGTTGAGCATTCCAACGTTGGTAGAACAAATGTTTGTAATCAACTATAAATGCTTTCATGAATTGATGCACTGAATAATAGGTACACACAAAATCTTTGTAAGTTCTCATCTATAACACGGGCATGCCTATCACCTATCAATAACATATTGATCGTTTTTGTTGCATAAATATTCTGCTTCAATAACATAAAAGAGCTTAATTTATAGGGTTTAAACTCTTTCCTTCAAAGTTATTCTCCCAATGTGGGAGAGAAAAGAAGTCAAAAAATAACAAATCTCCACCTTGACTTAATTTCAATCTCACCCAAAAATAAATCTTCTCAATCAAACGATTCATAGTGTCTTCAAATTTGTGTCGTGAGGCACCCACTCAAATGTGTAAGATATTAGCCAAGTTTAAACAGTGTTAAAACTTGGTTCTCGTAACCACTTTAGTCAGCATATCTGCAGGATTCTCTAAAGTATGAACCTTCTGGAGAAGTATCTCTTCTTCCTAGAGAATCTCTCGTACGAAATGATAGCGAACATCAATATGCTTCGTCCGTGCATTAAAGACTTGATTCTTTGCTAAATGAATAGCACTCTGACTGCATAATATACATTAAGTTGTTTCTGACCAACTCTCAAGTCCTTAAGCAAGCCATGAAGCCAAATAGCTTCTTTTACAGCCTATGTAATTGTCATATACCCTGCCTCTGTTGTAGACAAAGCCACTATTGACTGTAAAGTATTCCAACTAACTGGCGCATTTGTTAAAGTAAACAAATAGTCAGTTGTAAATCGTTGCTTATTCAAATCTCCTGCATAGTCACAATCACAATATCCAACTATACAATGACCAAAAGATTTATCCCGCTCGAATTCTAATCCAACATCTACGGTATTTTGGAGATACCGCAGAATCCATTTCACAGCCAGCCAATGACCCTTGCCCGGATCATGCATATATCTGCTCACAACACTAACAACATGTGAAATATCTGATCTCGTACACACTATTGCATACATCAAGCTTCCGACTACATTTGCATATGAGACTTTTGCCATGTATTCTCGTTCTTCATCTATTGTTGGAGATAACAGATTACTCAATTTGAAATGAGGAGCAAGTGGATATTTACAGGTTTTGTATTTTCATGAATACAAAAACGATGTAATATCTTCTTCAAATACTGCTTCTGAGTCCGCCATAACTTGCCTCTCTCTCTATCCTTGTTTATCTCCATACCGAGAATCTTCTTAGCTTCCCCAAAATCCTTCATCTCGAACTCTTTTCTTAACTGAGCCTTCAACCTGTCAATCTCAACTTGACTCTTTGATGCTATCAGCATATCATCAACATGCAAGAGTAAGTAGATGTAGGATCCATCTTAAATTCTACGCAAATACACACAATGATCGTATTTGCTTCTTGTGTGCTTTTGACCCTTCATAAACTGGTCAAATCGTTTGTATCACTGTCTCGGGGATTGTTTCAGTCCGTACAATAATTTCTTCAGTCTGCAAACTCAATCTTTTTTTCCATCAATCTTGTATCCTTCTAGCTGAGTCATATAGATTTCCTCCTTCAAATCACCGTGTAGGAACGCGGTCTTCACATCAAGTAAAGTTAGCTCCAAATTCAACTGTGCTACCAAGGCTAACAAAATTCTAATGGATGAATGTTTAACCACGGGAGAAAAAACCTCATTCAACCTTGCCTTGTAGCGAATATCATCTTTGTCTGGAAATCCTTCTTTCTTTGCAAATATTCATTTACATCTAATTGCCTTCTTCCATTTGGTAGTGGTGCCAACTCTCATGTCTCATTCTTTTCAAGAGATTGAATTTCTTCTTCCATTGCACCTGCCAATTTATCATTTTCTGAACTTCAAATGGCTTCTAGGTAGGTGGATGGAACATTATCAGTAACCGGAAGTGCATAAGTCACCATGTCAGTAAAGCGAGCAGGTTTTTGAATCTATCGCCTTGTTCTTCTAATGGCAATTGGCTCCGATTGATGTAGAAGTTCTTGGGTAGGAACTTCTTCCTCATTTGACTCTCCTTCTGCCACTGGTGAGTCATGAGTGGTGTTACTCGCTAGAATCACCACTGCTTGTTTAAACTTCACATGCTTCGTGTATACTCCACTTGTTGCGAAGTACTCTCAACCTCTTTTAGATTTACCTTATTCAACATGGCAGTTTCATCAAAGGTAACATCTCTACTAATTATCGTCTTCTTGCTCGCTAGACACCACAAACAGTATCCCTTAACTCCAGCATTGAAGCCCATAAACAGAGCCTTCTTTGCTCTTGGATCCAACTTTGATTCATTCACATGATAATATGCAGACCAAAAACACGTAAAGTGTCATAATCAGTAATAGGTTTTTCGGACCATACTTCCAATGGAGTCTTGTCATCTATAGCAGATGATGGTAAACAATTGACTAGATGTTGAGCGTATGTTATAGCCTCAGCCCAAAACTTCTTGTCTAATGCATTAGACAACATACAACAAACTTTCTCCACAAGTGTCATATTCATACGCTCTGCCACTCCATTTTGTTACGGTGAAGTGCCGAATTATGGCACAATCTTGACAAACCTTCAGGAATGGGTCGCTCTTGTATACTACATCATTGTCTGATCCAAGAACCTTTATTTTCCTTCCTGTCTGGTTTTCTATTTCATTTTTCCATTTAAGGAAAACTCCAAGCACATCATCTTTGTTTTTCATAGTGAACACTCAAACTCTTCTAGAAAAATCATCAACGAAAGTGACAAAATAATGTCTCCCTCCGAGAGACGGAGTCTTGGCTAGACCTCATACGTCTGAGTGTACATAATCCAGAATACCCTTGGTATTATGGATTGCAGTACCAAACTTCATTATTCGCACCTTTCAGCAATCCTTGTTTGGCAAGCACTTGCAAGGATTTCTCGCTGGCATGTCTCAATCGCATATGCCACAGTTTTGTTGCCTCTGCATTCTTCTTGGGACTTGAAGTTGCTGCTGCGACTGCCCCAACAACGGTACTACCTTGATAGTAATACAAATTATTCTTCCTCACGCCTTTCAACATCACCAGTGCTCCTGAAGTTTCTCTAAGAATGTCATCTCGCATCATCACAACTAGGCCCTTAGATTCTAGAGCCCCCAATCAGATGAGATTTTTCTTTAGCATTGGCACATACCGCACATCCTGCAAAATTCTGGTGGATCCATCTAGGGCTGGGCGGATCCGACCCAATCTGACAATCTGATTGGATTGGATCGGATCGGATCGGATTGGGCAAAGGTAATCGGTGGAGAAAATCAAGTTAAGATCCGACGTTTGGATCTTTAATCGGACGGATCGATATCAGATTGAAGACGATCAGATCCGATCCGAACGTCGGATCGGTATTTGAAATCCAACTCGGCAACTCCAAATCGAAATACCTAAATCCCAAAATCCGTAACTTTGGTCCCTGACGACGAGCGATTCAGAACCCCGCAACGAGCGATCCCGATCGACCCGCGTTCGTTTATAAGTAGAGTTCTTGTCCTTTTTATCATATTGATTAGATTTTAGAATTTTGAAATTTAGTTTGGTTGTTTTTTTTTGCAGAATGAAAAGTACGGCTTCTGCAACTATCGACACAACGATAGAATCAACATCTACAACTCCTGCAGGAATTATGAATCCTTCTGAGCCTGCCCCTAATCCAAGAAAAAGAGCGTTGAAAGCTGCATGTTGGGATCATTTTACATTGGTTGAAGGATGTGATCCGGAAGATCCGAGAGCTGGCTGCAACCATTGTGGAAAAAAATATGCATGTCATACAAAGAAGGCAGAAAGTTCAAATATGACAAAGCATTTAAAGAGTTGCTCAAAGTATTTGTTGGCCACAGATCAGTTACAGAAGAAGTTGCCTTTTAGTATGCTGAAAGGAGAAGCAAGCTCATCTTCTGTAGCATCTTTCACGCAGGCAGAAGCGCGTGAAGTACTTGCGAGCATGATTATAACTGACGAACTACCGATGAGAATGGTAGAAAAAGAAGAATTCAGAAAGTGGTGTGCATATCTCCGCCCCAAGTTGGTTCTACCTTCGCGCAGGTCACTCTCAAGGGATATCGAGACGATTTATAAGAGAAAAAAAAACAGATGAAGGAATATTTTAGTAAAAGTAACCAGACAGTTTGTCTTACTACAGATTGTTGGACGTCAGCACAAAATATAAACTATATTGTTTTGACAGGCCACTTTGTCGATGGAGATTGGAAATTGCACAAGAAAATTCTAAATTTTTGGCAGATTGACAACCACAGAGGATAAACCATCGGAAAATTAATTGAGAAATGTTTGCGTGATTGGGGGATTGAGAAGGTGTTCACAATTACGGTAGACAACGCCTCCTCAAATGATGTGGCCATTGCACATATGGTTAGGAGTTTGCGACATTGGAATG